>PITA01006866.1:0-96321 GCA_004023965.1 Spilogale gracilis
GGGAATGAATCTTGAAACACTGGAAAAAAAAATTTTAGTAACAATAAAAAAAAAAAAAAATCAAAAAAAAAAAAAAGTTTTCAGAAACAACCCCAATTGAAATAATTGTTTTTTCTTCAAAAACTGCTTGTTATTTTGGCATCTCATAGAATCACTCCAGCTATATTTTATGGTCCTGCAGAGTCAATGTGAAAATGCCTTTACCATCAGACCTTCTTCCTAGCCCATCACCCTCCTGTCTCAGAAATACTGCTCTACTCATATGGGTGAATCTTGATGGCCATGTTTCTAGGGCAAGCCCTTTGCTCCCTTTTGTGGCTGCTTAGGAAATAGGTGAATCTACACAGGACGAAGCAAACCATCTCTGTTGGAAACGTAGAATTAGGAAGAATGGAGAACTTATTTAGTTTTATGGGTCCTGTGAACTGAAGACAAATAAACTCCAGACCACAGCCCCTGCACTTGGACATATAAACACGAAGCAGAGTTTAGAGAGAGAAGGAAAAAGCGGGGACAAAGCCAGCAGAGAGACGAGACACCATGTGGCGCTGGGGGAACAGAGCGAGGCAGGCAGCAAGAGCGGCTGCCTGCTTTTTCGTTCACAGCTCCAGAGACACAAGCAGCTCAGTCCACATTGCCGTTGCTGCCTTTGGATCATATGAGATGCCCCAGGAGTCTTTACAATGAATTCCTGTCATTCGTGAAGTTAAAGAGGATTTCTAATATTTGCCATCCAAAGACCTTTAACTGAAATGAAGAGAAAATTATTTTCTGGAATTCTTGGCTCCAAGCCTGTGCATCACTGGTTAGGGATAGAAAATCATCTCCAGCCACCGCTAGGGGTGTGCCCACATTCGGTGGCACAAGTCCCCAGGTACACCCATTGCCAACACTGTGGCTGGGAGACAGCCTTCCTCAGCTCTGCTAACGTCACCTTCTTCTTCATCTCCAAGCTCCCAGGGAAGAGAGCAGCATCCAGTCTGATACTTGAATAATTTCTCCTCATTGACACTCTTCTCATAACTCCCCGGTGCTGTTGCTTGCCCACTTCCTTCTTCCTCTGCAGTCATCTTGTCATTCATTGTTTGCTAATGACTAATTGGTTGGCAAAGAAAAGGGAAGTGTTGGCCAGCCTGGCCTTCACACGGGAAAGAAGCATGTTTTGTAGAGAATAAAAACATTATTTGGTAAGAAGCACGTTCCAGCACTGAATATTTCCCTTTCAAAGTCCTGCTGGGCTCCTTCTGTCTCTGAGAGTCTGCGCTTTCCTTTGTCACTTCCTCCCACCTCCTTCCCAGATGGAGACTGGCAGGACCACCTGATTTGGGCACGGGGCCCCTCAAAGGTGGTGGGGGTTCTCAGAGATTCTGTGATCTCAAGAAGCAAAATACTGGGGGTGCCTGGGTGGCTCAGTTGGTTAAGCAACTGACTTCGGCTCAGGGTATGATCCTGGAGACCGGGGATCGAGTCCCACATCAGACTCCCTGCTCAGCAGGAAGCCTGCTTCTCCCTCTCTCACTCCCGCTGCTTGTGTTCCCTCTCTGGCTGTGTTTCTCTCTGTCAAATAAATAAAATCTTTAAAAAAAAAAAAAGGAAGCAAAATACTGGAGTAGTTCTACTCATCAGAAAATAACAGACTACTATTTGGAAACCTCTGAAGTCCTTTTAGATTTTTCTAGAGAAAGCTGGTAATTAGCAAGAAATGCTGACTTCTCTCAGCTATCTGCTCAGAAAGAAGTCTCTCGAACTTGTAGAATGAACTTACCCTTGTGTTGGATTTAATGTTTGTTCCAGGGAAGGACAGGACTCTTGGCAGCCTTTCTCTCCTTCCCTTTTTGCTCACCTGTATAATGGTTCACCCACCTAACTTACTCTAGAGCTCTTAAAAGCCAGGAAGCTGGGACTATCTCTCTGAGGGCAGGCCTGACCCTATCCTTAGAGAGAAGAATGTTGCAAACATTGACGGTAAGGTTGATTCTTCATTTATTACGCACGATATATTGAGCTGTCTTCAGAGGGCTGGTGAAAACCCTGTGAGGTTGGCACGGTCCTTCTGCTAATTGCTTCTCAGCCAGAAGAGGGCGTGCGTCTCTGACTTTTCCCCCCTTTCAAACCAAGTGAAAGCCCTAGGAGAACCAATGACTTTTAGATCCACACTGTTCTCTACACGTAGATAACAACACAACAACAAAAAGTTCATCTGTTGAAGTTCATCTGACAAACAGTCAAAAGAGATATTAGTAAATGCGAACCAGGCAGCCAGCAAAGAATACTGCCCTGGGTAGTTGGGTCGCCCCAGCTCCTGGTAAGCATATTTCTTACGCTGCTTGCTCAGGTTTAGAAATTAAGTGACAAAAAATGGAGCAATGTCCTCTTGCTAGTAAGGAGCAATGGGTAATATATTTGTTTGTATTATGGGATTGCAGTTCTACCAGAAGGAACACTTGACATTTTGATGAGTGTCTCCAGGGAGAAAAGGTACTAACTTCAGAACTTAGTTTTAATTATACTAAGGAGATTACATTATTCAAAAGCATCCCACTGGTAAGGTACAACATTTCCTGAAACAGTTTAGTGGAAAATGCCACATTAATCAGTTCAATATTTCACTCCGAAGGCTTAATGATGGGAGAAGTTTAAAGTACCGTAGCAGGATAATGCAGAAGGGAAGGGAAAAAAGAATGTTCACTTAGAGGAAAAGGCTGAAATAGTTGCTAGTCCCTATTGTGTCTCTTCCCATTGAAAGCTGGCTGGCTGGGTTAGAAATGTGAGGTAGGGACCAAGGTGTGGGACACGCCATTCCTGAAACAGAAAGAACTGGAAAAGGGGACAAACACAAGGAGAGTGAGTGAGTTCTCTGCCCAGGCACTTCACCTCTTCTCCTGAGTTAACTGGTCCAGGTTGGGGATAAGTAACCTCTCTTATCCTCCCCACCCAGCCAGCACCCAGAGAGACAACAGAGATTTGTGAATGCCAGGGAATTGATATTAAGGGGAAAGGGGCACAGTGAGATTCTGGAGTGCTTTGTCTTCTCGGTCCCATTCTTTTCACCAACTTGTATGCTAATTACTTTCAAAATTCATCTGTGAAATCTGAATGTCAACCTAGCCTCAAAGTCAGAAAGAGCTGCACTTACCATGTGGGCTTTCACCTGAAAGGTGGCCCACACTCATGGGTTGAGAGACTAAGGGAAGATGAAGATTGGAAAGTCAGTCTGCATCTGAATGTTTGTAAATGTAAAAACCAGCTTTATGATTAGTCAAATGAGAAAGAACAGAAGAATCAAGATCCGCTGTTCTCATGGGGTAGTAGTCCAGCAAACAACCGTAGGAGCGATGGTGGCCTCTTGACTCAACCAGTGAGGGGTAATGGTGAGGGGACAGACACTCAGTCACTGTTGGTGTGGGCTTGTTAACATTTTTTTGTCCAACCGTTACTTTAATTTCTGAGTAGCACTCTCCACAAAGAAGCCACAGTGCCTTGCAATAAAAACCGAAAATCAATACGAAAATAGCAAAGCTAAGTCGTCTAGAATGTACACCATGTGACATTTCCCTGCCCTGTTTTCTTTTCTCTATTCCTTAGTAAATGCTATCATGAATTTTTACTGTGAGTACGCTGTGGGTTCCTTCCTGCTCTATGTATCAGAGTCAGTGCTGTTTTTACCTTCAAGGCTCCTTACTTCTGCCATGATGCTTTTCTTCCTTCTATGAGTCACCTTCCTTTCTTCTCGAGGAGGTCCCTGTGTAGTTCTGCTCCCTGTATTTCCTTCTCTCTGCATCCTCTATACACATCCTCTGTTGAGGAAATCGAACTTTAGTGCTTTCTAAAATTGTATCTTACTTTTCCTAATTCAGGAATTCCTAGGCTTTTGTACTAGCATCACCCCATTCTTGCCCTGTTCTTATTCTGCTTCTATGATTTTTTTAAAGATTTTATTTATTTATTTGAGAGAGGGAGAGAAATAGTGAGAGAGAACATGAGGAAGGGGAGAGGGGGAAAGAGAGGAAGAAGCAGAATCCCTTCTAAGCAGGGAGCCCAGTGAGGGGCTCGATCCCAGGACCCCAGGATCATGACCCAAGCCCAAGGCAGTTGCTTAACTGACTGAGCCACCCAGGCACCCCTTCTAACACTGTCTTGAAGATATGGGAAAGTCATAGTTGGATGTTTTTATTTTTGTTTTGCTTTTTTACTCCACACATGGTTCTTTGTCTGGTTTTGGGCTCATTTTCAGGTTAGATTGAATGCAGAGTCTTTGATTAGCTTGTTGGGGCTCATCTGTTTCTTCCTGGAAGCTGTGGGGCTGGGCTCTGCCCAAAGCAGGGATGCTGAAACCTATGGCATGGTCATGCATTTTCTGGTGCTGATGGCTGTTTTCTATTATAGGGTTCCAGGTGCTGTTCCACTCTTCTAAACGTGCTTGACTCCATCTGTGGGTTTTATAATCCACTGTCGAAGCCTTGAACCATATTCTCATCTTTACAAAAGGCTGTGAGGGGTGCCTGCCTGGGTGGCTCAGGTCTTGAGCCAGAGTCCTGGGATCAAGTCCCATATTGGGCTCCTTGCTCAGCTGGGAGGCTGTCTAGTCCTCTCCCCTTCCCCCTGCTCATGATTTCTCTCTCAAATAAAAAGTAAACTCTTAAAAAAGAAAAAAAAAAGATCGGGAGGGTATGGAAGATTATTTTTGTAACAAAATCAGAAAGCAGACTACTAAATACTAAACCACGTTGAGATCAGTGGCTATGGTGTATCAGGCTAGATAGTCAACCTGACCTGAAACGCTCACTAATGAGGAGAAAAAGAGGCAATTAAACTACGCACAGCGGCAAGAAGTCTTCCTTGCTGGTTTAGAATAGCTGACTTTGAATTTGGCACAGAGATTCTAGGGGGAGAAAAAGAAAAAGGATGCACTCCATGCAGAAGAGGGACGGCGTTTCAGTCCTGCACACCATCTCACAAGCCCCTGTTCCGCAATCACCTTTTACAACATCATGAATCATCGCTGGCTTTTGACAAGACCGTGAGCTGGCTGCTGGCCTGACCTCCTCCTGTGCTGAAATCTCTTCTCTTATTATTTTTTCATCCCTTGTGATGTGATTTCCCTACCGCCATAATAATAATCATTTACCAAGGCTTGTTATCTGCCTCTCACTGGGCAAGTGCCCATCCATTCTTAAAAATTGAAGCTCAGAGAGCCCTGGCCTTCTAAAGCATTTTCCTATGGTTTTGAGCTTCAGAAACTTCTATTTGATTCGCACTCTATGCATTAACTCTGCCTGGCTCCATCTGTTTGCCTTTCTTTTCTCAACATTTTCTAACTTACTCTATTGTTTGGTTTCTGTAGGATCGTACATCTGCCTGTTACACATACTCTTATCCTGGGGCGCCTGAGTGGCTCAGTTGGTTAAGCGACTGCCTTTGGCTCCTGGAGACCTGGGATTGAGTCCCACATCAGGCTCCCTGCTCGGCAGGAAGCCTGCTTCTCCCTCTCTCACTCCCCCTGCTTGTGTTCCCTCTCTGGCTGTGTTTCTCTGTCAAATACATACAATCTTTAAAAAAAAAAAAACACACAACCCCCCCCAAAAAACCCCCAAATACGCTTATCCTATTATCCTAGTCATGACAACTGTCTTTTACATGATGAATAATTCAAGAAAATAAAAAGTATTTGAAACTGCATTTTTTAAATTAACATATAATGTATTATTTGTGAAGTTGCATATCTTTTTAAATAAAATCTGTCCATTTAAGTGCTAAAAAATCTACACTTACAACTGCCCTCTAATGTTCTTTTATAATTGCAATGCCACTGATGGTTGACTTTTTTGCCAAAAATAATTAGCAAGGATTGTACCTGTGGTTCTCAATCTCATCATATTTCAGAATCACCTGGGAACACTGAAAACTCAAGCTACGGCCCCCAAAGATTCTGATTCAAACTGATCTGGGGCTCAGACAGACTTTTTAGAATAACTGGGAACCATGGCAGAGAAATATCAGGTAATGAAGAGTGTATTCCAATACATATCACATAATGAAGAATGTATTCCAATACATATCACCACATATCACTGGTAAGCAAAGTATTTTAGAACTGATTCATTTTTCTTTTTTCTTTTTAGATTTTTTTATTTATTCATTTGAGAGAGAGAGAGGTGAGTGAGCAGGGGAGAGGGGCTGAGGTAGAGGAAGTCGGAGACTCCTTGCTGAGCAGGAAGCCCAGACGTGGCGCTGGATTCTATTCCAGGATCCTGGGATCAAGACCTGAGCCGAAGGTAGACACTTAATCAACTGAGCCACCCAGGCGCCCTTTGTCTTTCTTTGATCTGTCTTCTAAGCTTTAATTATAGAATGTGATTTACTTAATGTTGTATCTGACTATTGTGTTCTCCAAATCATGAGCTTTTAAAAAAATTGTTTTAATCATAACAATCATAACAATACAGCATAGCAATCATGATAAGAATCTGCATTTTATCTAGAAAATAGTTCTATCTCAATTTGGAGCATATATTAAAATTTCAAAAATACATATATGTTATGACCTAGCAGTTGCATTTCTAAGAATCTTTCTGGCAGAAATATCTGTACACGTGTACAAGGATTTTCACAGGCACAGTGAGAGACATGGGGAAAAAGCCAATCAACAACAAACACCGAAAACCAAAATGACTATCATTGGGGCAATGGTTTAAATAAAATTTGGAACTTTATACAATGAAAGAATATATAGCCGGTAAAAATGAATGATGTGTTTTGTTTTGGAAAGGTATGAGTTTCATATTTGGAAGACTGTAAACAGTATGGTCTTCCCCACCTTCCCACCCCTCCCCCCCCTTTTTTTTGATAAAAGAAAAGCACTCTGTGTGTGGTGGGGTGTGCGCAAGCACATAAGTATAAAAAAGTCTGGAATGATAAGGAAGTCACCATATTGTTAACTGAGATTTCTCCCCCCTGGGGAGAGTGATAAATCAGTGGGGTAAAGAAAGGCTTTCACCATATTACCATATCATTTCACAGTATCCCTTCCACAAGCACGCACTGGGTGTGTAATCATAAATAAAAGAAAAGAATTAACAAACAAAAGTAGAAACAGCAATCCTCAGGGCCTCAGTCTCTGGCCAGATTCTCCAGAACCTTCCCCAGAAGGGCAGAATACCTAGTGGGTACTGTGAGCCCCTCACGACTGTGTATGTGCCACTCCCCAGATACCTGGTTCTCACTGGCTGATTTCTGCCCAGACTCCTTTCCTTCCCAAGCGGCAGCTCCGCCTCTCTCTGCCCCTGCTGATGTGGCCCTCAGCTGGGCCCGCAGACCCCGCACTGGGAGGCCAGCGGCTGCTGTTGGAAACTGAACTGCTTGCCTTACAGCCGTCCTCCGGGATGCAGGCCACACCCTCAAGATCCCCCAAATAACTCACAGAAAGTGGAGACAGTCTCTGTTTCAGGTCTTCTATTTAGTTCTCTCTTTACATCCCACTACCCAGTTTCCCCGTTTCTGTGGGCGCTCGCTATGTGCCAGGCGCTATCCATACTTTCTGTGTACTACTTCAATTCCCAATGTGGTCACCACCCCCATCTTACAGATTTCGGAACAGAGGCACAGAAAGATTAAGTACTTTGCTCAAAGTTACAGGAATAGTAAGCCGCAAAGCCAGGATTTAAGCGCTGGGACTGATCCCTCTGCTCCACCCTTGCTCCATGTATGTCAACCCTTCCTACCGCCACCAACCCTCTTCTTCTTTGAAGTTATTAAGCAGTTAGAGACGAAGAACTGAAGTGCTACTATGAATGCACACCTCCTTCCTTGGGGAGAAAAATGTCTTAGAATTGAAGGTCAATAACATCACGATTTTAAAAATAAGATTTTCATGGGAGCAGTCTGTAACACTACATCCAGGCACATCCATTTTCCTAAATTCTAAGTTTTCATTGTCCTTTGCTTTGATACTATTTTCTGAGTGCTTCACTGAAACTGCCTTTCTGAATTTGCACGTATACTTTAGCCCGCATGAGGGAAGCAGCAGAACACAGGGGTAAAAACACATTTGAGCAAGACTTCCAAAGCTTGATTCTTTGCTTTACTACTTAAATGCTGTGTGACCTTAGGCAAGTTATTTAACCTCTCTGTGCCTCCATTCCTCATCTGTAAATTTCTTCTGAAAAGTAGCATTACCTGTCTCTTAGGGTTGTGATGACAACCAAATAGTGATACTGTTCAGAACTTAAAACAGTGTCTGGCCCATGGTAAGAGCCATAAATGTATTTGTTGAATAATTAAAATCATAAAGAATAAAGTATAACACAACCAAACATATGTAGAATCAAACCCATTTTCTTTTTTTTAAGGGGGAAGAATGGATAAAGAAACCCGTATTTCTTGAACTCCTCTGGCAGCTAGCAAGAGCTAGTACCAAATACAGCCTTTCAAATTTCCAGGTAAATAAAAATCTTCTTCTAATTCAAGCAGACGATCATGCTTCTCAAGGAATGGATTCCAGGTCCACAGAGAGTTGGGCTTAATAACAAGTGAGAAACAGGCCCCAAAGACAGCATGCTCTCAGCAAGGTACTTGGGCTCCTGGGGTTGGGGGCTTAGGGACTTTGGAATTTGATGTTCACTCAGAGTTTCTAATGCGGCTAATAGCCTTGACACTTTTCTGCTTTCACACCACACATGTCCGTGGTTTTGTTTCACCCTTCTACTCATTTCCTCTGAATCTCAGACTTCAGAACGTTACCCCATGTTTCTTTTGTTCTGCATCCTGAGAGTTGGCATTATGGTTTTAACGTCTTTAGGGCATTAAATCTATGTTTCACCGTAACACACAGGAGCAAATCTTAAGACTTCTAGCTGGAATTCTTGGCAGCCTTTCGCCTGTTGATGTTTGCAGTTTCATTTTGCTTGAACTGTCCCTGGCGGTGCAAACGGGCAGGGATTTCATCCTTACAATGCACGCTGAGCTGCCACCACCCTCTGCTGCTGGAGAGAATGCGGTGTATCCCGGGGGCTAAGTGTTCGCTGGTGGGCTGGAGGGGGGTGGGGAGGAACTATAATCCCTAGATTTTGGCTTTTTCTGTTGATTGCTACTGTCATTGCCTCTGCTGTTAGAAGCTCCCTGAGAAGGGAGGAAAGGCAGTTGGCTCCATGAAAACAGCGAAGCCACACACACAGAGTTTGTAAAATCCCTTTGGGATGTCTCGAGCTGAAAAAGAGCTATAAATTGTAAAATAGCATCATTAATAATACTTTTATGACCCTAAATAGCAACAAATAAAATCACGCCGCTGGCTTTTTGAGCTTTTACCAGACTCCCCTAAACAGCTAAACGGTGGTGCCCTTCCTCTTCCTTTCTCTTTAGGGCTCATCTTGTATTCTCTAGCACCTATCTCTGCCATTGCCATAAGCAAATCATTTAACCTGTAGGCATCGTGCTGGGAAGGTGCTATCAGTGCAAACAGAGCTGTGCCCGTAAAGACCAGCCAAGCACAAGTACCCAAAGAAAAAGATTTACAAATACCACGTGCCGTATCAATAGCAGATACTGCCACTAAGTGATAATAACAAGAGGCGTGCAGAGCCTGAAGCACGGAGGGAGCTGTGCGTCAGAGTTCCAGGCAAAACGAGCCAGGCCCCTAAAAACCCGAGAGCTGCAGTTCTGAGCTCTCTCTGCACAGCAGGGCCACATGCCTAACGTGCCCATTTCCACCTCCTCCTTGGCGTCCTGACAAGCTCTAGGGAGGGTGTTGGCAGGTGCTTTACGGTCTTATATTTGGGTAGGTGCTAAAAGCAGGTTTGTCTTCACTTGGTAAGATTACTGATTATACTAATTAAATTACAATGGAAACCTACGGAGAAAGCAGGTCCCCAAGATAATTGCTGCAGTCGTCTCTCCCACCTCCAAGTCCACGGAAGGCTTCCTGCATGACCCGCCCCTCCAACACCGCGGTGGCCAAGCAGCTAGGGCTGAAGTGCCAAGCAGACAGCGAATGGGGCTTCGTGCTCAGTGCGCCTCTGGGTCCAAGTTCTGGATTCACCACTGGATAGCCTGAAGAAGATGTTACTTTCTCGTGCCCTAGCTCCCCCCGAAATACTCTCTATGTGAGAATCCAATGAATAATGTATGTAAAAATCTAGACTAGTGCCTGGCACCTCGAAACATTTGTTAAAGCTTATGAGCCTCTTCTACCCATTGCGGATACTCTGAGAGGTGTTTTGAAGGGTCTCAAATGGACACAGTTTGCTCGGTCAGCTTAGAACTATGGTATAAAACCCTATCTCTTCTTAGGATGCCAATGCCGTGGCTCGAGCTACCTCAATGTCTGGCCTCCTGAGTTGGGCACGCCTGGAATCATCTTGAGGAGCTGAGGTGTCCTGAGGGTGTCTCTTGCTGCTGGATCTGGAGTTTAGGCATGACTCCTAAGAGTGAGAGCACATGGTCACGGCCACTGGAAGCTCATCTCTGCATGGCTCGATGTATCCCCAAGCTGCAGAGCTGGTGACAGGGCAAAGCCTGGGCAGTTAGAAGGCCTCCCCATTCCTGAGACGACAGCGTGACAGTGTCTGAGGAAAGTGGCCGGTACGTCAAGCGCCAGCGCAGTCCACTGCCAGGCAGGTTCTCTAAGGTCTGAGGAAAGATCATCTGCCACCCCTTATTAATGACCCTCCAGAGGAATTTAGCAAGAAAGTGGAGCAGCTGGTCTAACTTGAAGGGTTTTTAAAAATCTGCACCCCCCCACACAGCTGTTTCCTCAGAGCACAAGATGAGTCCAGAATCACTCTTCCTTTGACTTCTCTACTTCATGCACAGCAAGGACCCCTGCCTCAGTCTCTCGCTACTTCCCATGCCTGTCTTTATTTCGGCAGTCTCCTTGTTTTGTCATCGAGCCCTGAGCAGGGGCATCCCTGACAGGTTTCAGTCATTGTGAATCTCTGGGCCATCTCATTCTTTTACTTTAAGAAAATATACTGCCTTGTACAAATCTGCCCACTTCTCCCCAGCTCTGAATGCCAACAGTTTCTTCATCAGGAAAAAGAGGAGTTGTGCCCTACCACACACCCTGCCAGAGTCTTATTTTAAAGTCTCTTGCTTTGCTTGATAATTGTTTTTACAGGTTATCAGTCGTGAGGGAATGTTCTGAGAGCTGTCAACAAGGTGTCAAGTAGAATGACTGAACAGCACATATAATTTCCTTATGACCTTTATGTGATTGTGCATTTGAAGAACTCTACTTTCTCAAGAGAAGGTAAAGAGGAAAAATATTTTTTTTAGGAAGAGGAAACATCTTAATCTACTACAAGTATCTACTGAATACTACTACAGTATTTCCAGTCTCTTTTAGGATAATTGGAATATTGTGAATGTTGCCCCATATAGGAAAATTCACATTTATTCACATAAAGGAGAAGAGACATTATTCACTCTCCTTTGGATGATCCCAAAGCCATATAAGTCATGCCTTGGAGGTTCATTTAGGTCTCACTGTATAATTCTACTCCAAAACTTAGTGTCTTAAAAAACAACTATTGTTTTATTATCTTTTATGATTCTGTGGGTTGACTGAGCTCAGTTGGGAGGTTTTCTGCTCCGTATGATGTCAGCTGGGGCTGCTGTCATCTGGGGGCTCAGTTGGGCAGTAATGTCCAAGATGTTTACTCTCATGACTAGCACTTGGTGCTCGTGGTTGGGTGGGTGCTCAGCCTGTGTGGTCTACCATAATGTCTCGGTTCTCCTTCAGGTGGCCTCTCCATGGGTCTTGGGATCATCAAAGTTTGGGACCTGGGTTCCATGAGGGAATGTTCTAAGGAAACAAGCAGTGTGCAAGTACTTATTAAGCCTCTTCTTGTATCTTGCTTGATCAAATCCCAGTGACGAAAGCCATGTATATGACCAAGCCCAGAACATGGGCAGGGACAACTCAAGGGAATGGCTACTTGTAGTTTCATAAGGAGGTTCACCAAAGTAATAGTTGATCACACCCAGAAACTCTTGTGAATTCTAAGAGAGCAAAATGGCAGTCCTAGAATTCTAGAGTTCATAGAGACTTTAGAGACATTAAAGTTCAGCATCTTTGTTTTATAAAGAGAAAAGAACCCAGAGGAAGCGATTTACTTGCTCTAAGCCATGACCCAAACCCAGACCATTCATTGTAAAGATGATTCTGAGTTAGGCTCTGTGCAGCTTCTCCCTAACTACATGTGCACATCCAGCATCTCGCCTCACAGACCTCACGGTCTAGAGGGCAAGTTTGCAGATGAGATCCCCTTCACACACAATACATTTTCGCCACAGTACTTCACAGCCTTCTCATTGTTAATTAAGTGTGTAATGACTATATTAAAGTTAGTTTCAGGTTCTAATTTATGACACAGTCGTTATATTTTAATGTACACTTTATGGTACATTGGAGTCCCTGAATAATCAATGTGTACTCCCTCTAATCCTGCCTGGTTTATAGTACTTGGAGAAAATTTTATTATTTTAAACCGTTATAAGGATTTATAGTTCTTGAGTCTTTGCTTTTGTGAAATATTTTTGTTCCTGTGTACTATTTACATGAAGCCAAGTCCTTTGTCAGGAATACAGCCTCTAATTATAACATTGTTCCTGTGGGAAAATGTAATTTGCTTTTCAATGATCCACTTTATGACATGGTCTCCAGGAATGTGTTGTTCTGCAATAAAAAGCAAGTAGGGACTGCAAACTCTTGTAACTTCTTGCCAATTGCCTGGCACAGTAGGACCAGTGTTTATAAAGCAGTTCTAATTTTTTTGTTGACATGTGAAATCTGAGCTGGGAAATAATGACAGATTTCACTGAGATGGAGTAGGGAGGATGGATAAGGAAGCAAACTAGGAAACAAGAAGGTTCTATGGTGTTCTCTACTGTCACCCTGTCAGCAATCAGATCTGGTCATTCAGTGTCTCTCATTTTGGTTCTTTCTTTCCAGAAATAAAATAGCGAGAGTGACCCATGCAGTCAGAGGGGACACACTGGGGTGTGCTGGGTGGTCTTGAAAAGGCTTCCTGTTGGCATGGGAACATCCTTTCTCAAGGGGTAGTACTGCCCTTTTTGGAGAGGAATCTCCTCATTTCTTTGCTCAGGGATAATGTACTGTGACTTCCATTTAAGATGTACTTGCCGAGAACAGGTATTAACTGAAGTGAAATCTTTTTTGATGAAAAGCTTCCTAACCATTAGGTATAGCAACTGGGGCCAGACCTAATCAGCTGTTCTGTTCCTCATGGATTCTCTAATCTCTTTTTTAAAAAAGATTTATTTAGTTATTTGAGAGGAGGGAGGAGGGGCAGGGGAGAGAATCTTCAAACAGTCTCCCCGCTGATCATGGAGGCTGGCATGTGGCTCAGCCTCAGGAACCATGAAATCATGACCCCGAGATCACAACCTGAGCCAAAACCAAGAGTCGGTTGCTTAACAAACTGAGCCACACAGATGCCCCACTCTCATCTTTTTGACTTTAGCTTTCCAAGACTACTGCCCATCTCCTTTTCCATAACCCTTTGCCACTTGGCCCAAAGCATATCTTAGATCATGGCTCATGATTAAAAACAAATACTGCACTGAAGAGTAAGGGATAACAGAAGAAATTATAACACAGATTCCCCAACTTTTTAGCTTTAAATCCTAGATATTAATTACTTTGGAGTTCAGAGGCCAAGGTTTCCCACAGCATCCATCTTGGGTCTCTCTCCTCATCTCCTGTCTGCAACGTTTTTGCTGGGGCCTGATTATCACCCTTCATGGAGACAGATTTTTAGGTGTCTTCCCTATCTGAAGCTACAGCATGTGAGCCCTCATAAGAAAGGGTCTAAGAAGGTCCCTATTCCTTCTCATAAACATAATTCTCCATAAACATAATTGGTTGGGATAAATTCTGCCCACAATAAAACCACCTTTTGTATAGTGGAGCTGGTTCTTTCCTGGGAATCAGGTTCTAAAGTCAGTGTGAAAGCAAAACCTATGTGAGAAATTAACTTTGGGAAGCACCTGGCAGACAGCCGCACTGCCAATAGCAGCACCTTTCTCAGGAAGCCTAGCAGAGCCTGCTGGGCCTCTGAGTCTGGAATAGGTTACCATCCCCTCAGCAGAAGACCATATGAAGTAGACGCTCTTGGTTTAAGTTTGATTTTAACTTCCCACTTCCATCTACCGTGATGAGATGCTTACAACGCTTAAGGGACAGGAACTGAGAACTAGGTAGAGAGGCTCAGTTCCTACCCTCTCCTGGGGCAGAAGTGTCCACACTTTTAAATGAGTTTCTCATTCTCTCCTTTGTCCCTTTCTCCCTCCTTTCATGTCTAGGTGTCAGGCAATCCTGTGAATTTATTTCTTTCTTTCTTTCTTTCTTTCTTTCTTTCTTTCTTTCTCTCTCTCTCTCTCTCTCTGTCTCTCTTTAAAGATTTTATTTATTTATTTGACAGAGAGAAAGAGATCACAGGTAGGCAGAGAGGCAGGCAGAGAGAGAGGGGGAAGCAGGCTCCCTGCTGAGCAGAGAGCAGGATGCAAGGCTTGATCCCAGGACTCTGAGCCAAAGGCAGAGACTTAACCCACTGAGCCACCCAGGTGCCCCAGAGTCCTGTGAATTTCATGCAAGCCTGATGGAATGGCCTCAATATTATTTGACAAAGCACTTTAGCAACTCACTGTGAAGAACTCTGTAATTACAGAAATAGCATATTTAATTTTATCTTTGCAGGACCAAAAAGCCCACTAAAGTGTACTGTTTTTCCTTCAAATTATGGAAGACATATACTTTCAAAGGTAAATTCAAACCATAGTCTGTAGACAAAGGGAAAGTCTGCTGTCAGCTTTGAAATATGGCCCCTTTGCACACTCCAGATTCTGGCCATGGAGATTTAAGCAGAGATTAGCTTCTATTCCATCCTGGGGACCTAGTACAGCCTGCAATGTTACTACTTGGTAACTCTGACCCTTCTCTTCATGCCGGCCCAGCTATGCCTCACACGAACCAGGCTCTGAACCTTCATGCAGATCATGTGACCTGTCTAGAATGCTTCTCCTGTCTAGTCCTTTATCCCTTTCCCTCCTCTTCCACTGAGCCTTCCAACTTCCAACTCCTAGGTCAGGACCCCCAAGCCACTCTTGATCATGGACTTCAGCATTCTCTCTCCATCATTACTGTACCATAGGAGGTCTTTATGTTCAGGAATATTAAGAGTGTCTCATGTATGTGCCAGACACTGTTCTAAGAATTATGGATATATTAACATATTTATGCCTCACAACAAACTTCTAAGATAGGTACTATTATTATCCCCTATTTTATAGATGAGGAAACTGAGCACAGAGAGGTTATGTCTATTGCCCAAGGTCACATAGCTAATGATAGACCCAGCATTCAGACCTAGAATGTATGATGCCAAAGCCTGTACTTTCAAAAATTTTATTTATTTTTATTTTTATTTTTTAAAATATTTTATTTATTTATTTGACAGAGAGAAACACAGACAGAGAGGGAACACAAGCAAGGGGAGTGAGAGAGGGAGAAGCAGGCTTCCCGCCAAGCAGGGAACCCGATGCGGGGCTCGATCCCGGGTCTCCGGGATCATGACCTGAGCTGAAGGCAGTCGTTTAACCAACTGAGCCACCCAGGCACCCCACAAATTTTATTTTTTTTAAAGTAATCTCTTTACCCAACATGTGGCTGGAATTTACAACCCTGAGATCAAAAGTCACATGCTCTAGCAACTGAGCCAGCCAGGTGCCCTGAAAGTCTGTATTTTCAAACACTGTGTTTTACTGTCTCCCATTTGATACTTGGGTGTGGACTCTATTTCTACCTATTTTTTCATTTTTATTTTTTAAGGTATTTTTATTCATTTATTTGGGAGAGAGAGAGAACAAGTCAGGGGATGGTGCAGAGAGAGAGGGAAAAGCAGACTCCCCACTGAGCAGGGAGCCTGACTCAGGACTCAATCCCAGGATGCTGGGATCATGACCTGAGCTGAAGGCAGACGCTTAACCCACTGAGCCACCCAGGTGTCCCTCTACCTGTCTTTTTATATGGTATTCCCTTTCTCCCACGTTCTTTATAACCTCCTTCACAATAGGAATCATGATAAATAAATTATACACACACACACACACACACACACACACACATATTTCCATAGTACTAAAAATCTTGTCTTGCATGAAATAGGAACCTGGTAAATATTTCTCGGGCGATAAAATGACAAAAATCAAAACACAGATCATTATAAATTATATGATTCTCTAGGTGTGTTTTAGGCTTACTGAAGATTTCCACTGTTTCTCACAAACATAATAACAGCTTATAAAATATTTGAATAGGATTTGATTCTTAAGACACTCCTATGATGTGAATGGAGCAGATGCAGTATTAGGTCTATTTTACAGCTGGGAAAATTGAGACAGACACAAAGAAGATGACTTGCCTCCACTGATGAGCTGGGGCCAAGGCTCCTGATTTCTAGTCCTATAATATTCCACTTCCGATTTTGCTCAAGTCTGGCTCAATCAAATGCAGGCTGTGTATTGTCTCTGAGTGTGTTCATTACTAAAACTAGATGTTCTATCGCAAAGAGTTAGCAGTAGTAGCCCTGAAAGCCCTGAAAAGGTATGGTGGGGCAAGGGAGGGGAAGGACACATTCCATTCACATGTTGGACTCAGTCTAAGAGGAGGATAGTACCCTCAGAACGATTAGGAAAACAGGTTTCAGTTAATGCTATGTTATCCGTGGTATTTTCATCCATTTTTGGAAATCAAGAGGTGGGAAACAGGTACGTATCAAAAAATGTAGGAAATAATTTTGAGAAAGAAAACAAAAAGGAGGAATCAGTTACAGGGAGGTTTCCAGAATGCAAATCAGAGATTTTTTTTTTTCCTTTGGAGGGATAAGGTAAAAAGAGAAAATATTTGTTCTAACAAGTAAAAATTCAAATCAAAGCCAGAATTTGAGCTGGCAGGCCTTGTTTGGAAACTCCTTTTGTTTATAATGTAGGTTTTTCTCCTCTTTATGAAACAGATGTTTATGCGTGCATTACCAGTGTTGTCAATAATACTGTAACATTTGCCTTCCATCCCTTTGCTGCTCAGGGAACATGTTGGGTTTCCGCACATTTAGCTTTGCCATTTACTTCACAAATCGCAGCTGTGTAGTGCTACAACTAAGTCGATTTTACTGAGAATGAAAATTAAAAAAAAAATTCTTCTAACAACCTTTCCAGTCATCATAACCCTGAAATACTTTGGAGTGTTTTTTTTTTTTTTTTAACAACTTGGTTTCAGTACAATGAGGCTTCAATAAGAATCTTCCTGCAAATTTAATTCAAAAGGGAAAGCTTTGTTGTTATTAAACACAATGGCAGTTTGTACATCTCCACATCATTATGTTGCTTCTCATTATGGTAATTCATTTGCTTCTGCTTCGTATGGATATCAAATAAAAATCACTTTCGCTCCTGGCAAGTGATTGACATTACAGAGACACTCTGGGAACCCAGCTAAGCGGTGCTTGGTGTCATAGCAAACACAATTAGCAAAACGGCATCCAGAGTGGCTTTATGGAGTTGCCCTGTGGTGAGTCTCTGCATTTTCTATTTAGCAGGGTGTAGGTTACGAGGCTTTGCCGTGCGCCTCCGCTGTTTTCATCTTTGTGCCATTTTCTATGTGAGGGGAACAGCATGAAGACTTTGTGTGAATTTTACTTTCTCTTTTTTCCTGACTGGCTCTTCGTCAGCATTTGCCAGGCTTGGAGAATACTGTGCTTTCTTAGGAGCCCACATTTCTCTAAAGAAGGGTCTGTGACAGCCCCACAAAATACCCACTCCGGTATCCCTGTGGATTTCTTTTTCTCATTTTTTCTGTTGCTCTCTCTTGCCACTTGTAATTTAGTTGAGAGGCACTGAGTTTTGTATGAAGTTAAAAAAGATGACCTTATGGGTCTTTATTAATTAGCTTTGCATTGAAAAAGAAAACAATTTATACTCTTCTGTGGACAGATTTTAGGTAGGGCTTCAACTATGGCTCTAGGTTACCCCGATCAATGGTTATCCTCCATGGGATTAATGGCACCTCTTGGAGCTGAAAGATAGGCATGACTTTTGGCTGAGCCATGAAGCCAAAGACACTCTGGACTGAGTTGGACTGCCCTCCAGCCCTGTTTCCTCCAGAGCCTCTGCCAGGGCTTTCCACAGCAACATAACTCACGCTACGATGCAGGCATTAAAATCTGCTTTCTGGAGGGGCCATAAAGGTCTCAAAACCCAGTGCATTGTGGGAGGAGGAGAGGTGATAACAATCTGTCCTTCTGTCTCATGCAATGGAAGGACTGACAGACTTATGTCTCTGGATAGTCTTTTTCCTCCACACTCTCTTCCTTCAATGCCCTCTCTTTGGAATTTCCTAGTCCAGTGCCTCCAGCCCCTTCTTGAAGCAATTTTCACCCCCTCTGCACATAAGAAGAGAATGTTCAGTCCACTCAGCATCTTTTATGCCTCATACACGTGAGAGCCTCAGGCTTTGGTTGGATGACCATGGCTTGTCTCCTCCAGTTGGTCACTGCTAGCTGCACAGAGGTGGGCAGTAGGTCTCTTTCCCAGGAATGGAGGTTACGGGGCTTCCGGTCTACTTTTCCCATGAGCAAGAGCCCCTTCACTAGTTTTCCTAAGAATCCCGCCTAATCTGCCAAATCTAGATTCGATGCTTTTGACACTCCTACTATTTAGTCTTACGTGAAAAAAGCATATTTTTCTTGTTAGCATGACTTTGACCTTTTTCACTTTAAAATCCTAACCCCTGACATTTCTCTGCTAAGAAACCTTTGACATTTTCATGGCTTATTTAACAGGGGTCACCCACTACTCCTAAATGGCTTTCTCTTTCTCGTTCAATGGTCCCAGTACTGATTATATAATTTATGATCTCAAATCTTCCTTTACTTCCAATAGCAAGTCAATGTGGGTTCCAGTTTATCCAATCATACTGGCATCAACACTTAAACTTCAATATAAAAATGAAAATGAAATGTTGGACTGGCATCAGGGGACAACTATTTAACTCTGACATTCCCCTCTCTCTACTGGTCAGGAAATCTCTAACAGACATTGCGTTTTTCCAAGGGAGAGGAGCCTAAGGATTGGAAACTTTTTTTTTCCCTCGTACTTTCAGATGATCAAGTCTTGATAGCCCCGCATGCCGTTCTTCCCTCCATTCTGACTTTTGAGACTCTTGTGTATCAGAGGGATTTTGCTAAGCTGCGAAGAAGGAAGTGGCTCGCAGATGATTCTGGACAGAGACAGCAGTTCTTACCCGAAGCCTCATGCTGCTGAGAGCATGGCAACACCCAGGTGGAGGTCAGGCTATTGCTTTTTTGGTTACTTTGAAACATTATTTGTACATTAGAAAAATAAGTATGAATTTCTGTAAAACAGTCTTCTGAAAAAATATTTACTAGGAATTGCAATTTTCACGTGCATGCCGATTGTACCTCTCACATACATCCATTTCTCTCTGTGCCCAGTGCGCCTCCAACTTCCACTTATTTTTGCTGCCCCCACACTAGGTTAGGTCATCTTATTCTTCCCTGGATGATTGACTCTAGTCTTTCCCCCTCAAATACTTTTCTCACCTCTCTTGTAGAGATCACCCTAAGAAGAGCATTGCATCCTAGTACAGGCTTGCTTAAAATCCTTTAAACTCTATGTATGGTTGCTCATCAGATGAATTCCTAACTTTATTAGCATAAAATAAGACAGAAAACATGTCTATCTTCTCACCGTGTGTTTTTGAGCACAACACATGGACTAGGAAACAGTAGGACTTAGTAAGTTTTTAGCCTCCTCTCCAAGTAACTTGAGCCCTCTCAGATGGCTCCCTTACAAGAAGTGACTCAAACATCCAGGCCGTTTATATTTGGAAAATTTTATTTCTAGAGCCACTGTGGCAGAGGAAAAGAGAGATGGAGGGTTGGACAAGCACTTGGCATGATCTTAGTCAATAAAACCACACACAGAGCCCACTGGTCAGACTAGAGGGATGGTCCTAGCCATCCCCTAGCTCTCCAAGGAGGCCTGGGAAATGATATCCTCTTGCTTGCCCAGAAAGAGGAGAATGTAGAACCTGCGAACTATGTAGCACTGTGTCTGTCACAGAGTTAACTAGGAATGAACAACCCAGACTTTTGGGAAGTGTACTACCGGTATTGTGATAGTCCGATCTGAGCCATGGAGGTTGGGCTTCAACCCGTGAGTGGGTGTGAATGATTCCCCTTAAGGCCCTGGCTGTTTCCACTATCAGTCATGCTCATGCTGGTAAAAGAAGACTAGGCCTTGGCTTTGGGTTAGCAGTCAATCCCACCATTACACTGCAGTCATCTGAGAGCCAGAAGGTTCTCCGAAGCTGGATTTTGGGTTTGTGAGCTTTAGGAGTGACAACAGCAGTAGAAGACCAGATCTTTCTGAGCCCTCACTTCTATATATGCCAAACTTTTATTCTATCTTTGACCAACAGGCCTGGCCGATCTTACTTGTGCTTTTGAGGCAGTCGGAGAGAACAGTGCCCACGCTTGGTGCACAGATGTCCAGAGTGTGCCATGGGATGGTACCTTCTGGGATGACACAGGACACACGGAAGGTCAGCCGGGCAGAGTGGGGAAAAGCACAAGTAACAGCTAGCACTGATTTGTAAAACATGTAAGAGGTCTGAAGAACCCCAGTGGTTACTGTTACTTGGATTGGGGGATAACTTACAGAAAGTTCTGCCTTTTTTTTCACTGTGTCATCTGAGGGCCTGGAGTCATGACAATTAAGACATGAAAAGAAATATGACCTTATTTCAGACCTTAGTTGGTAAAGCAGGACATTTAAGTTACAAATACAGGGCATGTGAGAAGAGTACTTCACAGCCTGTACTGACATACATTAGCCCTGACTTTTCTCCTCTGATAATAGAAATTACACTTAGCAAAACAGATAGAAGAGCACTTTGCAAGAAAAGTTAAATAACGTTATTCATCATTGTTAATGATAAATCGTAACCACCACAAGAATGACAGCAAACTTACCATGACAATAAAAAATACTTCAAACTTATTTGTTCTTGATATTTTCTGGATGCCCACTTATTCTAATCTTTGTTTTGCTTTTAAAATTATCCCACTCATTTTAGTGTCAACTTTAGTTGCTGCATTCATCAACTTGGAAAGCCCGCAGCCTTGGACAAAAGTGTCATTTGATGTGTTTGCTATATTCAGCTCTGCATCAGTAATCTATTTGCAAAATTGTCCAATTTGAAAGTGACACATTTGATTCACTTGACTTTCCTTTTTCGAGCACAGTAAAATTTGAAGGAATTTAAGAGGTGCTGGGCACTAGTCACCAAGGAGAAAGGACAATAAAGGGATGTGTAAAGTACTCCAGAGAAAATTGTTGTGTGTCATTAGGAGTTGAACAAAATAAAGAGCCCTGTGAAGCTGAACTTCTCCAAATATAAGACAATGACACCTGGAGGGGAATGGAATCTTTTTAAATTGTTGTTGTTGTTGTTTTAATATAAGTAGGCTCCAGGCCCGGTGTGGAGTCCAACATGGGGCTCGAACTCCTGACCATGAGATCAAGACCTGAGCCAAGATCAAGAGTGGGATGCTCAACGAGCCCCTCAGGTGCCCCTCTTTTTAAGTTTTTGATGTTAAACAGCTGACTCAAAATTTTCAACTTTTTAACATAATTTATTCTAATTACGTAAGTATGTCTCTTCATTTTAAGAAATTTTAGAGGTACACTTAAGATAAAAAAAATTGAAAAACAAAAATACTTATAATCCTGCCATCAAAGAGAACTATTATTCTTATTTTGGTATAATTCTTTCCATTTGTTTTGCGGTGTGTATATACATTGTTATTGTTGCTGTTATCAAAAGGAAATAATTTTTTACCTAAAATGGAAATACTTACCATAAGAAGCATGATTGTAGGGGTGCCTGGGTGGCTCACTTAGTAAAGCGACTGCCTTCGGCTCAGGTCATGATCCCGGAGAACCAGGATTGAGCCCCACATCAGGCTCCCTGCTCAGCGGGAAGCCTGCTTCTCCCTCTCTCACTCCCCCTGCTTGTGTTCCCTCTCTGGCTGTGTTTCTCTGTCGAATAAACAGAATCTTGAAAAAAAAAAAAAAAGAAGAAGCATGATTGTAGGTTGAACTTCCATGGTAAATTTATGATCTAGTTTGCTTCTTTACCCACTGAGTCATTCCAGTGTAAAGCATTACCAAATATAAAGGAAATCCAGTCTTAGCCTCAAAAAGCTTACTAGGATCTGAGGAAGGAGTTAAGACAAATAAATGTTCAGTTGCATCAAGGAACACTTATTGAGAAATTGTGATATGACCTGCACTGCATCAGGTAACAAGCTGCGGGTACAAATGGGTAAATACATGGATCCTGCCTTCAAAGTCTTTATAGTCTCACAGAGGACAAAGGGCGTGACTTACATTCAATACAGTAAGTAAAGATCCCAATCATCCTTACAAACCATAAGTACCTCAGGAGTTCAGAGGAGGGAGCAATCATCACTGGCTGAGACCATAAGGAGCTCTTTATTGGAGAGGTGATTTGTGAGCTGAATCCTTTTAGGATGGAGGGGATTTGGAAAGAAAACAATGAGGTAACAGAGTACTTCAGCCAAATGCCCCCAAGCAGCCTCACTGGAGCTCCGGACCAGAACGATGAGGGGAAAATGGGCTAGCCCAGATGGCCAGAGCCTCGGGGTGGGCGAAGTAGGTTTAGTCAAGGAGGTCCAAGGTCAGTATTTCTTCCCTACCGTCCACCCCCAGGTTCCAAAGGAATGAGTTTCAATTTTGAACCTGGATGTGGGAAATCTTCACCAGTGAATATTTCTAACAGTCTCACTTAAAAGGAACAGAGTGATCTTCTTTCCGAATATTTCGTGAACTCATGGAGGCCCCCAAGAAACTAAAAGGATTGCTGCAGCCTAGAATCATAATTTACTTTTGAATTTGCAACACTTTTTCTCTTTTCTTATGAGTTAATTCCAGTAAAAGGAACACCTTATACTCACTGTTCAGAAACTCTTTTTTTTTTTTTTTTTTTTTTTTAGCTTATTCAGAAGTGAGACCGGAACTCTTCTAGAATGAACAGTAAGTATGAGCACAGATGTCAGATTCTGTCACTGTTCAGCTGTGTGACCTTGGATCAATTACTTAATGTCTTTGAGCTTCAGCTTTCTTATCTGCACCACAGGAAAAAAAGATTCCCTCTGGCTTGGGGTTAGTGTGAGAATTAAATGAGATACATATGTAACAAGATTTCCAGCTGGAGAAATGTGTTTAGTCACTGTTAGCAACTACTATTACACAGAATACCGGAACTGACATCCTCACAGCCTCAGCAGGGGTTCCTTAAGGAGTGGAACTGCCTGGAACATGTAGCAATTTGAATGTGTTGCAAAGTCCACTAGACCAGTGTTTTAAAATGGTGGCTGGGCCACAATTGATATAACCTCTTAATGACTAAGCATTAAGCTCTTGAACATAAACACCCGGAATTCAGACTATTAGATGGTCAAGGCAATTCCACCACTTTCAAAGCTTTTTTTTTTTTTTTTTTTTTTTTAAATCTTTTAGTATGAGAAGCATTTAGTTTTCATCTTCAGGATTACAATAGGGAGACATTTTGAGGTTACACCCTAATGAGAATTTATAGCATTTATTTATGTTGCAGATTAAGGGGAGATAAAAGAAGTATCTATTACATAGTGGATAAATTTTGTGGAAATTTAGAAACTCACCAGTGTTATTGTTCATATGAAGACCAGTCCACCAAGGCAGAGGCAAAGTGCCAAACTTTGAGTATTTTCTGGACTCTGTCCCTGTGGACGTGCTCTTCCATATGCCTGGCTACAGTCTGTATCACTACCAATTCCTGCAAAAATACGGCTACCTCCTGTCTGTCTTTCAGGCGGCTTCTCTGCTCCTCCAAACCTTGGTTTAGGGGCCTTTCCTACCTGTCTTTTCGGCATTTAATCCTGTACTTAGTGTTCCCCTTTTCACATTCACAGAAACTGAATAGTGGGACTGTGGCTGAACAGTATAAACTGTTTATACATTTATACTCTAAATATTTAGTATAAAAGGCTTTTAGCTAAAAGAAGGATTCTCCTCTTCCCAAACCTCAGGTGTCTCTCAGCTTTTAGTAAAATGTAACTTCTGCAGCTCAAAAATAGGTAAGATCAGAATGTTCCAGGCAGTTTCATTAAGCCTTCTTCCCATTCCTTCAGAAGTCGGCTTTTTTCAGTCTGACAGCATACAGTTTCCAGATGGTCTGTGTGATTCAAGTAAATCATGCGCATCATATAACAAAACCTAAAAAGTGGATTTGAAAATGTGTTTTATGGACCTTACCCAGAACCCCTTTGGCCAGACCAAGTCTGATGATTTGGATTTCTCTTTCTCCACCACTGGGTAAATGATGCTCACTTATCAACTACTGCAGCGGGAGGAGGAGAGGTGTTTCAGTGGGCTCGCAGTGTCTCTGCCTTCTCTCTGGATCTGTGGGTTCCCCGATCCTCTGAGCCCAGTGCAATGCCTATCATAACACAGGAGGTGCTCACAAATATTTGCTGAATGAAAGGATGGGCTGGAGTGGTCCATTAAACCTGAGCCCAAACTATTAGAAGCTGAGAGCTGGCTTCCGCTTCTTTAAGGTTAAGAAAAGCTCAGGCTCAGGATATTATCGTCACTCCATCACTTTTTCAGGGATGGTAGGACATCTGTTTGCCCTGCCTAGAAAAGAGGTGGCCAAGAAACTCTTTTTAATGCTACCAAGAAAACAACAACAACAACAACAAACAAATGGTTCCTCTGTATCAGAACGATACTTTAGGTTTAAGACCTTCTGAGATTATACATACAGTGTCCCCTTTTCCCTAGAGAAAAGAACTTAATTTTCATCAGATTCTCAGATTCTATGACCCACAAAAGGATAAGAATAATTGCTCCAGAACCTTCCTTAAAATGGGCTCAGGGGGGATTGCTTTTGATACTGGCACCAGGTATAAAACAGTGAAGATGCCACTGTTGGAATATTTTATTTTCCTCCGTGGAGCAGTGCCATCTCTGTGCCTGTTTTCCTTGCCAAAGAGAGTCTAGTGGATATAAATCAGCTTTCTTCTTCATTTTATAGTAGAGGTCAATGGCCTACTTACCTGTCCTGCCCCACCTCCCCCCTTCTCGTAACTTCCCTACTCAAAATTGGGAATGAGGATTCTTATTTTACCACATAGAAGCTGGATGCTTCAGCAACTTGCCTCCCCTTCTAAAGGTTCAGCTTCCTCATATCTGAATATAATGTTTCTCTCAGTATAATGTTCTCAGCTCACAGGGTTGTTTATTCACTCAATTATTCATTCTGGAGTGCTACTATGTACCAGGTAGTGTTCTAGTGGTGAATGGAACTGACAAGGAGCAAACATTCCAGGGGAAGGAGTCAGAGCATGAACAAGTAGGACAACAGGATATTAGTCAGTGATGAGTGCAACACAAAGAATTCAAATTGAAGGACAAGAGAGTGACCAGGGGGCTAGTTTAGACTGAGCCACGTGGAATTCCCCTCTGAGGGGTGACATTTAGGGTCTGAAGGTCAAAGCAGAGAGAGTAGCCAGTGCTACGGTCCCCAGGCAGGCATGGGCTCAATGTGTCTGTAGAATGCCAGGGTGTGTGGCTGATGGGATCCCAGAGGTCAGCAGGTTTGGCTTTGAAAGTCACTGTAAGGAGCTTGCAGTGGATTTTAAGTACTGTGGGAGCCTTCTGGAAGCGTTTTAGGCAGGGGAGTGCTGTGCTCTAAAATATTTCGTAGATCACTCCAGGTGCTATGTGGAGAATACTGTTAAGACTGGAGATGAAAGCAAGGAAGCGAATTAGAAGGCTACTCTAGAAGGCTCAGCTTTGGACGACTGTGGCTTGGACTGGGGAGGAGGTGTACAGATGGGGAGCACTGAAGGACTGGAAGGATGTTTACAAAGCACCAGGGCCCAATGCTTGGTGAGCATTCAATAAACTCTAGCTATTATCCTCTTCATCATTATTACTATCAGCTTGGTAAAATGAAATGAGACCAAGCAATGGGTCAACATTAGTTTTAAAAATATTACCGAATTTAGAGCAAATTAGGTAGGATGGACCATATCTTATTTGTATGCAGAGATTCCATTACTGTTATTTTCTTGACCCTGTCTTAGATGCAGTGTTTTCAATATTTTTCTCTCTGTATTTTAGGAAGAAATCCATCATTTATTTTTTTCAGGACACACTGTTTAGTCATTTTTGTAGTGAAAGAATCCTGATTATCTCCAAATGACAGATGTGAAAGCGTGAATTCTAAGTTGTGTGGAAGAGGTAATATATTGCACTGCTCTGGAATTTATTATGAGCAAGGAGTTGGAAAAAATTAGGGAGTTAACATCCGGGAAGAAAGCAAAACTTAAAAATGACACAGATAGATTAATATATTTATGCATACATGTCATGCAGTCTGATGCCAGAAAAGCCAAATGAAGAAGTAATGTTCTGAAAACAACTCACAATTACCAAGGCTACTAAGCCTGGAATCAGTGAAATATGAAGACTAGTGACATTCATACATCTATAGTTGCTATGGGGTTACTTAAAGTTATGAGAGAGAAAGAGAGAATGAATCATTCTTTTTCTTTTTTTCCCTTTTTTCAGAGGCAAGTCATTGGATCTATGCCTTAACAAACGCACATACCTTTTCAACCAACTCTTACCCGGCAAACTTGTATTTACAAGCACAATTATTCCGAGACACAGAAGTCTTAAATGAAAGACAGACAGTGCAATCCTTTAAGGTCACGCTGATCTCTTCAAATGTTAGAATTCGTTAGAGTAAGGTTAGCTTTTCAGCTAAGTTGCCCCATCACTTTAGAGTAATCCCTGTAATGAATATAAATATAGCAACACATTCCAAGAAAAAAAACAAAGCTCTACAGTGATATTCTACTAGACTAGAGAGAGTTTGCTTTCAAAATGTGGACACGAATATGGCTCCAAGCAGTGTGGTTTCTAGATATATTGAAGCAGTTACTCAGGTGTCCTGAGTACCTACAGGGACAACAATTCTGTCAGTAAATTTTTGCTACCTTCAAAATGCTTCTATTTGCCTTTTTGGTGGGGGACAGGCTTTCACAGGATAAAAGTAGAAATGTCTATCATTCGTATAACAAAGAGAGGGTGCGATCATCAGAGATACCCCTCGTAAATCAATAACAAAAAACCATCTAAAATACAAACAAAAAATAGCACTTCCAAAAGTATATTCTGTGGATCACCAGTTCCTCAAGACGTCACTTGAAAAGAAGCTCAGACACACTGCTGTATTTCCCTCTGCAATCTCCTCAAGCCCCCCATTAAGCCCATTCTTCCACTGTGTGGCATGACCTCTTCAAGGTCATGACCAGCCACAATCTCATTAAAACAATACAAGAAAGTCAGCAGAACAAGTACAGAACTAGAGCTGCTGCTGGTCCCCAGGCTGTAATTGATATTTATTATTGTCCTCTTCTAATACGTCCTTTAGATTTCCTCCAACTTTGGCCATCACTTTTTTGCCACTTTAGATTGCTTACTGGATGGACTAATCCAGACCTTTATCTCTGGGAGTTGGACTCCCTATTTACGATGCCTTTGTAAGGCCATGATTGCTGTTATTTCCCATTCACCATTACCATCAGAAGGGAAAGCACCAAAAGATATCTCAGTGAATCTCCTGTGTTTCAGCCATATTCTTCTCTGACCCCATTATGTAACAGCAACCCCAGCACCTCATAATAATTAAGAAAGATTTCTCCTGATGGTGAAGTAAGGCCTTCCTTTGATCGCTGGTCAAAAGGCATGAAGAGCCCTGCGTGACTAGGTGACAGGTGTTGGTGCAGGTTTGTGGATCCCTTACCTTACTATGTTCTTTGGTGGAAGGGTAGTCCCAATGGGAATCAGGATTTCTAGTCCAGCAGAACCTAAGTTGTAGGGATAAGAAGCACAAATATGAAGTGAGTTACTGGGAACAGTGAGGACAAGTACCAACTCTGCTTCCATCCCTTCATCCCTTAGACCCATATATTTTAACTCTTGGGGGTGCAGTACCATAGCTCAGCTGTTGGCTCAGTACATCTGAAAGAGCTCCCCAACCTGGAGGGTTTTGTCTCTGAACTTCTGGCCCATCTGACTCTTTAGTAGGGCATTTCCAATATTCTGTCAGATCTGCTGCTTCTGGATGAGTTGCCTTGTGGTAGGACCAGTGGATCCTGTGGTCATGTACCCTTTCCACTGACACACATCCTTTGCTGCAAACTTGGTTCCTTCATCAAAGGCAATGTTATGCAGGACCCTATGAAGATAAATCAGGAATTCTACAAGTCCTCAGCTAGTGGGAAGGGAAGGCAAACACATACGGAAGAGATTTCATTCCTTTTCTCTCCAGGATGGAATGTCTCAAGACATGGAGAGTGGCACTAACCTCTGTAATTTTGCCTAAGGTATGGGATTGCTTCTACGTTAAACTTTCTACTTAATTAATTAACTTGTTTATTATTTCATAATGGTTGAATGCCCACAATGTGTTAAACTTTTACATTTTATGGGAAAATATTCATATTACACAATGATTTTTGTCCCTAATGCTCAGGCTCCAATGATGAGACAACTATATTCACGTATTTTGTGCACTTCACATTTTTGAGGGTCCTGTGTTTACATCCAGTCACCCTAGGACATAGAAGATCTGATGAGTATACAACAAAGAATTTGTTTTGTTGTTGTGTGGTGGAACTAATTAAATACATGGATGGACAGACAAGTCAAATCTGTATGCTCTTGTAATTCATCCAAGAAATCCCAAGAGAATGAGAATACTGATGTCTTAATTGCTATCAATCACCCTGGCTCTCCCAGATCTAGGAATGTAAGAAGGATAGTGAAAACTTTTTTTTTTGGCATATTGTTCATACACTGATGACCCAGAATTTTTTTTGTATTGGGGAAAGAATTCATATCCCTATGTCTAAAAATATCCCAAATACTTAGTACTAAGCAGATCCATTCTACAGGCATAAAAATAAGATAGAAATGCTGAAGATAACATGGCATTCAGGATTGGACCTGAGGAAATCAAGACAGTGGCTATACACCCCCCAGAGAGACCCATGTGTGCAGGCACACACACATCCTTTTCACATAGGAGGGGAAATGGGTGCTGATTTAAAGACACACACCACCATGTAGGTAGTTTCTTTCTGAATTCACTTTTGGGGGACTGGGTGTATGTTCTCTAAATCAGGCAGCTCCCAGTTTTATTGATCACATGGAGGCCTTTAGGGTAGAAAGTGAGGTTAGACTTACGGAGATATAGTGGTATTTCTGCTGGCTGTTTTGCTCCAAACCAACTAAATTAAACTCTCTGTGCCTCAGTTTCCTCATCTGTAAAATGAGAACAATAATAGGAACCTTCCTCATGAGGTGGTTATAAGAACTTAATAATACACGTATATTACTTAGAATACCACCTTGCTCATAATAAATATTCAGTAAGGGTTAGTTGTCATCGCTACTGCCATCATCATCACGATCATTATCTTTGTCTCATGTATATCCTCCCTGGTATGAAGGTAAATTGAACTTTAATAAATATGACTCCATTGACTTGTACTCCAACAAACTGAAGGAGTTCAGATGGCCTAAATGGATCAAGATATCCCATAACTAAGTTTTGTAATTATTAACTAATTTTCTCGTATACTTTTCTTGATCCTATTTCTGAGAAAAGGTGTTATGATTTGAATTGCATTCTCAGAAAGATAGGCTGAAGTCCTGACTACTTGTATCTCAGAAGACAACCTTATTTGAAAATAGGGTCATTTGCAGATGTAATTAGCTAAGGTGAAATCTTGGAGCACGGTGGGCCCCTACTCCAAGGTGACTTCATCCTTATGAGGAGAGGGAGATGTGGGCATAGGAATGCACAGAGGGGAGATGACATGAAGATACACTAGACAAGGAAGCGTGTGATAATGGAGGCACAGACTGAAATGATGCTTCTCCAAGCCAGGGGCCATCAAGGATTGCTGGCCAGTACAGAAGCTAGAAGAGGACCAGAAGAATTCTCTCCTCCAAGTTTCAGAGTAAGCATGAACTTCCTGATAGCTTCATTTGGGACCTTGAGCCTCCAGAACTGTGAAACAATTAATTTCTGTTGTTGTTAAGTTACACAGTATGTGGTACTTTGTTACAGTAACCCTGGGAAATAAATACAGAAGGGGACAGGGAAAAAATACCACTGAGGGAATAACATGTCATTTGGACTTAACCACACAGATCACTGCAAGTTTAAGGTGATGGTCAAATTCAGAAGTTGTCACTTTACGCATTCTTTGCACCCCATTATAACCTATCTCCAAGATCTGCTTTCTGTAGGAAGACTTTCTGTCTCACTGTATAAGTGGTGGGCTTATGGACATGTATTTTTCCTATCAGACATTTGAACAAACCTCCTCAATTTCTGTGCCATACCAGTTGATCTGCTCATTCATTCATTCCTGTTTTGCTTTGTTGTTGTTGTTTTGCATCAGAGCCAAGTGCCAAAGCAACAAGGAGCCCTAAACAAGGGGCCAGAGGCACAACCATTCCTGCTCCTGTGGGTCATTAGAAAAGACCAGCATTCTTGGTCCTTTGTGCTCTTTCCTCATTATGATTCTTCCCTTGCCCCCACCACTGACCTAACTTTAATATCATTTGATTCTTTTTGGAGCAAAGGCAGCCTCTCTTTGCTGTAGGCATTGGCTAGATTTTGTACCACTCCCCATATATATACTGTTTTCCTAGTTCTAAAAACAGCTATTGGACACATGTCATTTGTCACAACGAGTCTAGTCTTTCCACAGTTATAATCTCACATCCAGGGTAGCCAGGCCAAGATTAGTTTTCAATACTTTTTTTCCTGATGACCTGGAAAATCCTTCCAGAACTACTGATAATTCCTATTTTTACTTTGTGCAAATGACCATAGAGTGAAAATCAAAATTCCACTGATGCCTAACCTGAAAGAAAAAGAGGCAAAATTTTATAAAAGTATCTATAACTCATTAGCTATTTTCTTACGTTGAGTCATCATCACTACTCCTCAGTTCTATAGGATGGTAAAGTTTTGTCCAAGTCAGCAGGTGTGTGTGTGTGTGTGTGTTGGGGGGGAGGGTGTGTGTGGGTGTGGTTTTCATGACTATTTCCAAAAATGCAATCCTCAGAAACTTGGGGTAAGCATTACATTGTCCTCATCAGTAAAAATGAATGACCACTTGTCCTGATTTCACTGTGCTATTTTGTAATGTATAGTAAATACAAAAGTAGCTTCAAAAATATACAGTGTGCTTTTTCAAGGGTCTGGAGCAAGGATATGCACAAGTGCACGTGTCTGTGCATCAAGAAGGATCCCGCTTTGGATATTTTTAAAAGAGAGCTATTAGAGTAGCTTCAGTTTCTTCTGGTCTTTGATTAGATCTTGATTAAAATCAGTGAGGCAGTTGTAGAATGGGAACCAGTCTTCTCTTTCCTTTCCTGGCTGTAGGTAACATCACTTGATTGCTTGAGACAGTTAAAGGTGCTTTGGTAGTAGAAGGACAACAAGATTAATGGGCAGTCATTTCCATAGTAACAGTAAAGCACTCTGGGAGAAAGAGCTGCTTGGGGGCGGAGCTACACAGGCCAGGACTTCGGCTCCCATGGCAACAGTAGCCTATGGGGTGGGGACGAACAGGCTACAAAACTTAGCAAAGGTCCATTTAGTGGAGACAATGTATAATCAGAGTTGTCATCTATTTTAAAACCCGGAAGTTAAATAAATCAAATTTGAGACCACAAGCTGATGCAAAATATTTAAAATACACTGTATAGCCACTGAAAATTTCTGAAGCATAAGCACAAATAGTTCAAGAACTACCCAATTGTGACGACTTGTTAGTTTAAAAAAAATCCAATTACCAAGATTTTTGTCCTAGAGTGGTTGCAGAAAATTACACAATTAGAGCAATTTTTCTCAGCTGTTCCACTACAGGAAACTCAAGTAATTATACAAAAATAGTGTAAAAGAGTTTTCACAACTGTAAGTTATATTTCTGCTTTCTTTAGAAGAAATTCTATTTTTCTCTGTGGATAACCATCTCAACCCAAAGCAGAAGACAGACCACAGTGAAAAGAGAAAGCAACACCTAAAAAAATGAGTAAACAGAGCAAAAGGTGAACGACTAAATGTCCAGGAGAAGCTGACAAAATCTCAGAAAGACCTAAAACTCAACATTCCAACAAAATGAATAAAAGAAGTCTTATTATAATTTTATATTATTATATAATAAAAGAAGTAGTATTACTCCTCCTTTTATTAACCTTGGAGCTAAAGTGTTTGAAGGTCTCCTTTGACCTACACAAAATTATAATGTATTCCTGGGAGCTCACCACCCACCGAGGAATAAACATTATTTTCTATCCAGGCCTTTGAGTCAGGTCTACAATAGCAAGAGGGAAGATTGGAAATTATCTGGTGAATTAAGGATAGGTTTATTATGAATCAAACCCAGTAAAGTAAACCTTTATGTTTGTATCTGCTCTTTTTTAAGAATACCTGTCACCTGGAAGTATTTCCCCAAATCTTACTGAGTGGGAACTATGCATTTGGAAAACAGATGTTAATGATTCAACCCAATTCCTTTCCTGGCTGTCTATTCTCTAATTGAACTTTGAGCCCAGTAGGGTTTGGATGTCAAATGTCATTTAAGCATTTGAAGGATGTCTCCAGTGTCTCAGAAAAAAGTGATGCTTATTGCTAAGTATCGTGTATCTGGAAAAGAAGGTTTGCTATCAGGAACATCTAAGGGATAGTCCCCATGGCATCAGCACCCATAATCTAGGAGCAGTCTTCCTCCCATATCATCCACACAGTTAGCTTTACTGTTTTGTGATCCTGATTTCCTATCTAGAGTTAAGTGATCTAAGAATGGACACCTAAGTCCAGTTTGGCTAATCACATTCATTACCCAGGATTTTAAGATTCTGGATTCAGAATCAATCTCTCACCAGTGACTAAAGCTGCAAGATAGGGAATTCTGGAACTAGTTAGTGACCGTGTTTTTTGTCATATGGACGAAACCTCAAGGGAAAAGAATAAAAGCACCAGAGAAGAGCAGGGAAAAGAAGTGGAGACTTGATTTACATGACGTTCAAGCCCCAGTCTAGTTGTTTCTCAAGTCCAGTAAAATGTGCATATCCTGTAACTTGACTGTATCTGCTAATTAAATCTTCTTTCCCCATTTTTTTTTTTTTTTTGCTCAAGCTAGCCCAGACTAGAACACCATGGGTTTCTACCTCTTGCAACTCAGAATCCTAACTAATGTAAGAGCATGCTCTGAAAAAGAGGATGAAAGGGGGGAAAAGTAGAACAATTACTTAGAAAACACATTCAGGGCATAAAGGAGGAACACAAAAAGCAATTGCAGAGTTTTACTTTACATGTAATGCAGTGGCTTGTGAGAAAGCAAAGGGGTCTCAGAAGCCACTTGACCAGAAAATCATCAGAAGGAACTAGACCAGCTGAAGTAAAAATACAATGAAAATCAGATGGGGACATCTTTTCTACCTGTAGAGGATGATAAGAATTTGAGCTGAAATCCTAACTGAAGATTTTTGTTTTATTGTCCACTGTAAGATGTGCTATGTGGGCTCTTTAAAACGTCAAGGAACATTTACACAGGAGACTAGTCCAACATCTAGATAATGGGAACTCTCAAAAGAGAGAACAGAGAACACAAAGAGGAAGTTAGGATTCAAGATAATTCTTTTGGGCAGAAAGACTTGAGTTTCCAGGTTGAATGGGCTCATTGAGGGTCTAGCACAAATGATGAATAAACTTCTTCACCAAAACATATTACTGAGAAATTCAGAACACTGGGGACAAAGAGAGAATCTTAAATATTTCTAGAGAAAAGGAACAGAAACTGATTTTATGCAAAGTATCAGGAATTGGACCTTCTGCTAACTCAAGAGCAACTGTGTGGGAAGAATGCCTTCAAAACTATTTCCAACCTAAAATTCTATATTGAGCCAAACTACCAATCACACAGAAATGTCGAATGAATATATTTTAGACATGCAAGGTCTTAAAAATATAATTCCCACACATACTTTCTAAGAAAACTATTGAGGGAGGTATTCCACTCAGAGAGGGAATGAAACTAATTGAAAGAAATACACAGAAAAAGGGAAGAAGATGCAGAAGTGGGACTATGGGGGATCCTAAGATGACAGCTGTGCATCAGGTTGAGAGGGCCACCAGTGCACATCAAGGCGTTTCCAAAATTGCTTACCCTTGTTCTGAGTCCACAGCCACCCTTCCTTCCAAAAGTGAAAGGATAGGTACAGTGACAGCCAGTAGAACTGTATTACAAGTTATCTACTGCTATCTAACAAATTAACACAAACATGGCATTCTAAAACAAAATACATTTCTCATCTTCCAGTTTCTGAGGGTCTTGGGTCCAGATACAGCTTTGCTGCGTGCTCTGCTTAGGGTTTCACAAATCTATAATCAAGGCATCAGCTACAGGTGGGTTCTTTTCTAGAACTAGGGGTTCTTTGTGGTTGTTGGCAGGTTTTAAGTGCTTGCGGTTATAGGACTGAAGTCCAGGGTTTTTTTGTTTTTTTTTTTTTTCTCTGGTTGTCATTTGGGACCACTTTTAGCTCCTAGAGGCCACCTACAGTTCCTTAGCACATGGGGCCCTCTGATGACATGGCAGCTTATTTCTTTTTCTTTTCTTTTCTTTTTTTTTTTTTTAAAGATTTTATTTATTTGACAGAGAGAAACACAGCCAGAGAGGTAACACAAACAGGGGGAGTGAGAGAGGGAGAAGCAGGCTTCCTGCCAAGCAGGGAGCCCGGTGCAGGACTCGATCCTGGGTCTCTGGGATCATGACCCGAGCCAAAGGCAGTCGCTTAACCAACTGTGCCACCCAGGCGCCCTGATGACATGGCAGCTTACTTCTTAAAAACCTATAGGAGACTCTCTCTCAGAGGAAAATGAAGTCTTTTATAATGTTATCTACTCAAGGGAGTGGCTATCCCATCACCTTTGCCATATTCTATAGGCTAGAAGCAAGTCACTGTTTCTGTCTACCCTCAAGGAAAGGGGATTATACAAGGACATGACTCATAAAGGGCCACCTGAAGGTGTGTCTACCACAGGAACTATTATTTTAACGATTAGAGATACAGTGATGATGGTACATGACTGTGATTGAGTGGTAACTATTTTCTAACATGAATGGTTACATCGGAATCTGGAGTTCTTCTAATTATCATATTATGGGAATATGGCTGCAATGCAAGAAAAAATCTACCCAAATAGGAATTGTCTCATATATACATAACATTATGTCTGTGAGATGTGCCATGTTGTCTAGCATAGGAGTAAGCTATCATTTTATATTGCTGTATAGTATTCTACTGCATAGAATAAATATGGATATGCACCACTTATCTAGCCATCTATGGCTAATGAATGTTTAGTTTGTTTCTAGTTTATGGCTTTTATGAATATTGCTGTTTATGAACACCTTTGTGTGTGTGCTTTGGTACACCCATATAATTTCTTCATCTGATAATAACATACATACATAAAAATCAATTAAAAATAATATTTAATGGTGAAATATTGAAAGCTGAGATCAGAACTGATATTAAGATGTATGCTATTGCTTCAACATTTTACTAGTGATTCAGCACAATACAAATATCTAGAAAAGTATTTAAGAGGTAAAAGGATGAGAGAAGAAAAAAATTAAACTGTCATTATTTTCAGAATACATAATTTATATAGAGAAATTTTAAAAATGCAAAAAAGTATTGTAAGTAATAATTTAATTTATTAAATTTATTAAATAACCTTATGTATTGACCAATAAATTGAATTTACTAAGGTCAATACATAAGGTTAGCTGTATTTATTCCGGCAACTGACAACGAATACGTTTAATGTTTAGAAGTGAGTCAAACAAAGGATGCCTGAGACTTCTACATAAAACCTACTAAATATACTGAGATAAATAAGATCTGTTGTCAATTCAGAGATATATTTGTGGGCTTAAAGATTCAATATTGTTAAGACGTCAGTTTGACCATTTGACCCAAAGGTTCCATACAACTCCTACCAAAGTCCTGGGAGGTTGGGTGTGAGGAGCTTGCAAGCTGATTCGAAAGCTTATATGAAAATTCAAAGGGGCAAGAATAGCACTGACAGACTAAACAAAGAGCAACGGTGGAGGACCTTATACTACCAATTCCTAAAACATGTCAGGAAACTACAGTAATTAAGTTAATGGGTGGTAAGGCATGAGGATGAACAAACAGACCAGTAAAAGAGAATATGGAGCCCAGAAATAGACCCACATATTTACAGTCAGTTTAAGACAAAGGTGCCAGCACAATTCAGTGGGAGAGAAGACTGTTTTTGCAATAAAAGATACTGAGAAACTAGATGTTCATAGAGGGGAAAAGATGAAATCCCATTCTCATACTGGGCAAAAAAATTAATTTGAGGTGGATCATAGATTGGTAGGTGAAAGCTAAAACAAGCTTTCAGAAGAAAACACAGGAGAGCATGGTGAGGGGAAGGAATGCATTAAACATGAACAAAATGGATAAATTGGACTTCATTAAAATTAAGAACTTCTGTTCAACAAAAGCCATCCTTAAAACCATGAAAAAGCAAGCCAAAGAACAGGAGACAATAACAGCAATCCATATATACAACAAAGGACTCCTTTCTCCAATATAAAAAGTGCTCCTACAAAGAAGTGACCGGTAATCCAATTGGAAAATGAGGAAGACTTGAACAAGCACTTCATCAAAAAGAAGGCTTAATCCTGAGCATGTGAAAAGGTGCTTATCATTTCAAACTAAAAAGGTGTTTAACACAATTACAAATTAAAACTGCAAAACTACAACACATTCATCAGAAGCACTAAAACGAAGCAAAACAAAACAAAACAACAAGCCAACAAAATATCACTGACAGTTCCAAGTACTGGTGGGGCTTTAGAGCCACCAGAACTGTTTTTATGCAGTTTTTTAGTGGGAGTGCTAACTTGACCATGCTTGGAAACTAACTGGGTAGTATCTAATAAAATGTATGTATGTCCAACAACCCAGAAATTTCCCTCACAGGAATAAACCAAATCAAAATTCGTACATATGCACACCAAAACATTCTGAATTTCATCAAACTAATAGAGGCTTTGTTTTTATCCATTACATGGATAATCCACAGATCAGTAAAATCAGGGCTCACTGAGAGTAACATGAGTACAGGGCCTTGGACAGCCTTATGTGTATTCAGAGAAAACCCTGCCCCTGTGAAGCCAGAAGAGGGCAAAGGCCTTCCGTTCTAACACTCCCCTGCTGGTTAAAGCTGGTGGGCAGTCATCACATCCTCCTGTTTCTGGCTGTGTACACACCTGTTTGCTTTTCTACCTTATTTGCAGTTCCCTAGATTCAGTTCCCTCCTTAGAGCCTAAGCTCTTTGCTCTCAGGCTCCCTTCCTAACGCTTAAGTGCTCAGTCTTAAGCGTGGCTTTGATGCTGAGAGACGCCATCTTCCCCTCAACACATTTTCTCTCTCTGTGACTCTAAGGAGAAAACTTGCCACGTGGAAGTGAGCTCCAGTAGTAAAGTGGATTAGCAGGAACCTGCAGGGACCCTGAGTTACTGCACTCCACTTCAAAGGCCATTGGCCCACCGAGCCCTCCTTTTACTCATGGCCTTGCATCTAAAGATTAGGCTCCCCTAGAATATTCTGAAGTGGCTACTGAAGAATCTTGTGAAGTCAAGACACAAAGAGCCATTCTGTTCTCAGAAATGCCTACATTTATACGACTGTGAGTCTCGCACTTACAGATTCTCTCTCCTGCTCCCTATCCTGCTGATTTCAATCCGGCGGGACAGCCACATGGCTTTGTGCTCCATACCGCACATGTGCATATGGCGCCTGCTAAATATAAATGCTGTTTGGCAGGATCCTCTTGTCTCTTCCTTTGTTTCTGAAAATGTAGGGAAGAAAATGTGTAATGTGTGCCCTCTTCAAAAAGAGAGAGACTTTGAGGAAGTGGAATCTTCTTGACAACAAGTTACACATTAAACATATCCTTTTGGCTGTGGCAATGAGGGCAGCGGTGAATGTCGAGAGCTTTGTCCCAGTGGGGCGGCTGAGCTGGCTGGCACAACTCTCTTCAACGGAGGTCGGGCAGCTTCGTGAATTGCCACACCATCTGACGGAGCTTTCGGGGCCTGGCTTTCAAACCTTCCCAGTGCCTCCTTCTGCTCACATACTTACATTAGGTCAGTTTGTGTGGCAGTGACAAAGCACTCAGAACCCTCAGTGCCACAACAAAATCAATCGTTATTTTCTTTTCAGGCTACATGTCCATGGTGGCAATTAGCTGTTGGGATCTGCATATCACAGGCACCCCAGCCCAGCGCAATGGAGGCTTCCTCTTGCAGTGTGTCTCCACCGTCTCTGTCACCACTGGGGCAAGAATTTGGCAAGTCACACTCCCTGGAAGTGACCGACATTGCTAAGGCCCTTTATTGGACAAAGCAAGTGCCAGGCTTTGCTTGACTTCAGACAAGAGCAGGAAGAATATCCCACAGGTACCTGAAGGCAGAGGCTGTGTGTACTTTGCATCCACGTCTCCTGCCAGAAATCTGAAAAGAATAGACAAGCTCATGCTACACTGTTGAAGTGGTAGGTACTTTCTAGCTGCACCAGTGGTGCTGTTCATGGAAGAGAGCAAGATCCACAGGGTGGACGCTATTCCATAAAACAATGCATAGATTTTTGAAGAAGTGTCATAACTTAAAGGGACTTGCATTAGGGATAGTAAGGTGGGGGACACAGAGCCCACAGATGCTTGCTCCCGTTTAGTCTTAGGAGCTGGGCCAAGGTGAGACACACACTGTCACCTCCAGAGTAGAAAAAATGTGAAACCTGGGGAAAATGCTGCTGGAGATTTTAGGAGCTGCCCTGCTTCCTGCTCCCCCTGCCAGTCTTCACAGCATCCCCGTGGGCTCTACTCCTGCCAGCTGAGCCTGGTCAGACTTCTTTGGCTGATCCTGGGGTCCTTAGCAATGCTGTGAATGCTGGGAGTATGGCTTGTTAGATCATAAGGACTGTGGAAAGTCCCAGAGCCACTTAGCAGGTGAAGAATCATGAGTGTGTCTGTGCCAGCTTCGAGGGCCTAACATGGCTAGATTGATTGCGGTGAGTCAAGGAAAAACCCGAAGGAGAATTTCCAACTCAGAGGGCAGTTGAGAGGGCTTTGCCTAGTGACACTGATCATAGCTGGCAGGGGGCCGCTAGAGGGGAGGCAGGCAGCCGGCTTGCTGCTTCTCTAGGCCTGCCCCAGACAGATTACTCTGTATATCAGTGGAGGAGAGTGCAAAGGAAGAGCAGTCAGGCTTTCTGGAGAAACCAAGGGGAGGTAGCAAGACTGATGTGACTGTCCCTGACGGCCTGGCACAATGGGCAGCTCAGCAATTTTTAGCAGGACTCTGCTAATGAATGTGGAATTGAGGGCCTGGGAGCTCCGTTTCCTCTGTTATTAACATTTTTTACTTTATTTTAATGAGGAAAATGAGATTCTTCTCAGTTTTCTATCACTGAATCCGGTTTGGGAGGGTATGACATTTAACAACAGTGCTTTGAAAAATATTAAGCATTATACAAATATGAGGAATTGTTGCCGTCATTATTCTGATGAGGCACACAGGCAGCTTTGAATTGGCCTTAATATTGAGGGGATATTGAAGGGATTAGGAGGGACTCTGTAACTACTGGGTACTGATCAGGATGGCCTTCATAAAATGGGCCAACTAATCTGGCCATATTAAATCCATTTTGAAAAGCTAAATACCCAAACTCTGAGTCAATAAATGGCAAATGCAGACGTAGATCATAAAACTCGATCATTTCACATCAGATGTAACACTCTCATAAATTATAAAATGTGCCCGGCGATTAATTCTCATTCCAGACCGTGACTTGATTATCTTGTGGATAAAAGGAGGAAATGGCTTTGGGCATTTCCAGAAGTGGTCCCAAATTTCTCCATCCATATATGCAGCCAGCCCAGTGGAAGAAGGCTTGCCACTCTATGGTGGACTTGAGGATAGGTCCAGGTAATGTGAGAGCAAAAGAAGTGGGGGTCCTTCAATCAGCCCCTAAAAGCTTTGAGAAACTGCATTTCAGCCTGACTGGTTTGGATAAATTGGGGGTTTCGGGTCAGCATGAACTAGTGAAAATTTGAATTACAAACCGTTTTGAAAGACATCCACTTGAACAGTTTTCCAAGTATAAAGAAATACAAAACTAATGCAGAGGAGACTGGGGACAAATCCAGTCCATCCAAGCCTGCTTAATTACCCTAATTATTATTTGAATGCTAATGATACTACTCTAAAACAGTTGATTATTCTAATAAGTCTGTTGGCCTTCTATTTTTTTTTTAAATTTCATTTATTTATTTGAGACAGAGAGAGCAAGTGAGAAAGAACGGGATGGGGGGGTGGTCAGAGGGAGAAGCAGACTCCCTCCTGAGCAGGAAGCTCAATGTGGGACTCCATCCTGGGACTCTGGGATCATGACCTGAGCCAAAGGCAATGTCTTAACCAACTGAGCCACAGAGGCACCCGGCCTTTTATTTTTTAAAATATGAATTCATTTAGGAAGTCCTTTTTGTGTTTTTCAGAAAAAAATGCCAGTCCTGTTGAGGAAGATACGCGCCACTATGCCCCCCCTGCCCATTTTGGGATGGGTTTGTACAAGACAGGAACCTTCTGGAGGTTTCTCTACTTGTCTCACCATCCCTTGTGCAGTGGGCAGAGGCCACACAGCTTTGAGGAATCTACAACTACCCACTCCTCCGGATAATAAAGCCAGCTATTGATTTGTTAAAGACAATCCCTTATAACTAACTAAATTGTTTATAGACCTCATTTCCTCACCTGTGGATTGAATCAGAGCAGTTCTAGGCAACAAGGTAAAGTAGGTAGAGCTCTTACTCTCTTACTGAGATGCTTTATCCTTCCAGCTTTTGAGTGCCTTGCTTGGCCCTTCATTTCCCTCTGTACTCGCTCTACTTTCTCTCAAGCAAGTACACAACAGGACTTCAGGTCCCCTGAGGGCGAAGCTCGAGAGCATTTTACTCATCTCTGTAATCTGTTGTCCTCCCATGCGTCTGTGACACAGTAATGCCCCAGTTCGCCATCGCTGCATGAGTGAATCAATACAGCCATCGGTGAGCTATTAGGGCTGATAAACAAATGCACACGCAGCAAAAATATTGCTAGTGGGTTAATGTCTGAGGCATTATAAAGGGAATCATCCTTTAACCCAGGGAAATGAATTCTACTTTGGATTTCAGACAGTAGAAGGCACAGGTGAATACCTGGGTGGGTAATGCTTGATTCCGCTCATGTAGGTACAAGCTTTCTCTAAAAATAACAGCAGTAGCCATTACTACTACCAGTTATCAAGACCCTAGTAGGTATCAAATGTGTGCTATGCCAACACTTCATGTGGTCATCACAGTAATAACTTGAAGTAGTTTTATCTTTGTTTTATAGACTGGGAAACTGATGTCAAGGAAAGTTAAGTACTTGCCAAAGCCACAGCAAGTCAGTAAGGGTTTAAAGTACCAAGGTCTGGCTGGTGCCAAATCAGTGTTCTTTCCATGTCACTACTCCATCCACTTTTTCCTATATTTTGAACTTAATAAACGCTTGCTCAAATGAATACACCTTGAACCTGCTCCATTTGAGATCTCAATGGAATCCCAAATATTCTAATTCCATGATAATCATCATCATCAACTTGGATCTATTGAACACATATTACAAGCAAGACACTAAGTTCTAAAGCAAACAAGTGTTGTATGGACCACATAACCCACTCCTGTTCTCAGAATTGGGATTCCATGTCAATTTCTTTCTTATCTGCAAATACTACTCTTTAAATGTATGATACTTTTCATATGAATAAACTTGGAAGTCAGAAACAAATTTTTTTTCAGACCATATCCAGATGTCCTGGTTATTGTAGCCACAGCCCATGGTTCTCATTATCAAATGATTTGCAATTCACTTAGAGACATAGCATTTATGTTTATAAATAAGCAACAACGTAAATGCATTTATGACATATCCAAATTAGGGTACAAATGATAAATACCAGCAGAGTTCAGAGAAGGGAGAGTTTAATGGACTAGGCCAATTAAAGACGGTTTTCACAGTGACAACGATAATAGGAATGCAGAGTAGTGATGACAGACGACAATGAACAGTCTTCTCCACATCTGCCTCCAATGGACAGTTTTTACTTAATTTTGGCTGCAGATCTGGCCACAAAAAGCCCTTACATGGCAATTCTTTGCATCTGAAATTTCCTTTGGTATTAAATATATAAATCACTGTACATTGGCTTTATAAAAAACAAAGAGTATTTTCTCAGCCAGTGGAATTAGAAATTTTAGGATGCTGGAGAATCAAATGTTATTGCTAGCTGGACCAGAGGCCTGGCTAGAATTTTCTCTAATAATAAATTAGCAATCACACATCAATATAGAGAGAATCAAAGGTCAATCTTTCAGTTCAAACTGTTATGAGAACGGGAGTACCTAGATGGCTTTGTGGTTTAAGCATCTGCCTTCAGCTCAGGTCGTGATCTCAGGGTCCTGGGATTGAGTCCCACATCGGGCTCCCTGCTCAGTGGGGAGCCTGCTTCTCCCTCTGTGATCTCTCTCCCCCCCATCTCTCTTGCTCACGTGCTCAAATAGGCAAATAAAATTTTAAAAAACCTTTAAAAAGAAACTGTTATGAGAATGTACTTTATGAATAATCGAATAATCTTCTAGCCATCTAAATATATGGAATATTCATCAAAATGTTGGTGTTTTTTTCTTTTTTTCCAAGTTTCCATTATGTATCTTTTTTTTTTAGTGTTTTCTTTTTAAAGAATTACCTCTACTCTCCACTTTGCTTTATTTGTGGGATCCTGGCCTGAAATGAATATATTACAGAGCCCCTAGGTTTTTATTTTGCTTTACATAAAGTACCATCTATTGGGTGAGATAATACAGGATACCATGTTTTTTTACTAGCGATAAGAGAGAAGTTTTTCTGGGAGTTGCAAGACCTATCTTTTGAGTCCAGCATTTCTGAATGTGTGTTCTACGGAGCATTAATCTCTGGACATACCTCACACTTGAATGGGTTCCATGCTCAATTAAGTTTGGGAAATGTCCTTCACTTGAAAGTTTGCAATCAATGCACAGTAGCATATGCATAGGTCCTGGTAAGTCCCATTGTAGAGAAACCTTTTAAACTTTGCTTAGCTCTGTGTTTCCTAAAGTTATTTGATTACAAATGATCCCCGTTCCCTCCTACACCCCTTTTCCCCCTGCTGTGCCCAAAGACACCTGTTAAACTCAAGGATTGGTCAGAACTCTGGAAAATGGGAACCATGCTAGCCATTTTATTGGAGATAATGTAATACAAGAAATTGGTAACAGGTGTTGCAGTATGGAAAAAACATGAAGGAGAACACGGACAGATCCCACAGATAATAACCCTGAAAGAAGGGAAGAATTGGCTTATCAAAACTTAGAAACTCAGCAGAGGGGCCTGGCAGAACTGGGACTGCGCCTTGCAGTAGGGGTCATCGCCCAACGCTGCTTTAGCTGAGGACCTTAAAGGTAGAGCTCCTGACACCCAGGAGCTTAGGAAGCTGGGGTTCACTTGTTGGTCTTGCTGAGTGCAGTGTGATGAGTCTGGTTCTGAAAGTGTAGAAAGAAGTCAGCCATGGAAAACACCTGCTGTGAGACCAACTTCTGGTGCTGAGGGTGAAGGGTCACAGATGGAGTAATACTGCCAGAAACAGCCAGCAGGCAAACAAGAAGGAGCACTTGCCTTCAACCTCCTCCTGCTTTCCAGTTTCTAGCACCCCTTATTGGCAGTACCTAATATGGGTCCAGTCAACAAAGGAGAAATATGGCTTGCTGAGTGCCTACCTCAATATGGCAATGGGGGTGTGGAACACAAATAATAATAAAACATGTTGTATAGTAATATGATGTCTTAATACTTGTCATAGCTCATTTCTTTAGGTACTTAGTAGGCGCATACAAACTTCTATCCATATTTGAACTCTAGTAGAGTAACAATAACAATGTTATGCTTTGGCCTAATGAGATGGAAATATCCATTTTATGAACAAAGATGTTCCCACTCTCCCAAAGAGGGTCCCAGAAAGTCCTGACAGTCATTATTTCCACCCCTTGGAAATGTTAATTCTTGCTCAAATTCTGTCATGAACCCATTAGAAAATCTGCTCACTGAAGACAAAATTATAAAATTATCTACCACCAATAATCCTTACAGAAAATCATGAAGATAACAAAGCAGAAAGGAAAATATACATTTGCTTAGAAACATCTGAAAATTGGTTGGAAAGTTTGTTAGAAAATAATATAGTTTTAACTACAACTGTTTAATTTTTTTTTCAGGTTAATTGAGACATCAATCTTCTAGGTCTTACTCAAGTGTAGTTATTCATAGGATAAGATGGAGCGCGGCCAAGTCACTGGTGAGTTTAAGCTGTTAACGAGTACACAAAATTTACTTTGGCCACTTCCCCCACCCCCCGCCATTCTAATCCCAACTTTGCAGGTAGAAATTACCTACCATTGATTAAGTGCATTTAAAATCGAGTATCTCAGGCTTCCGGTTATGGAATTAACATGTCATGGAAAAAAAAGTCACAACACAGGGTATATGGTGACACTAATAGCATTGTACAATGACAGTCGGTAGCTACACTCATGGTGAGCATAGCCTACCATAGGGACAAGTTGAATCACTATGTTGTACATGTGAAACTAATGTAACACTGGATGTCAACTATACTCAGATTGAAAAAAAGTATGTAGTATGTGCCTAATATCTTACAGTAACCTCATTAATGATTAGTCCTGAGTCCCAAGGTAGAGATTTCCAATGGTGGCACTATTGACACGAAGAATCTTGGTAACAGACTGCAAAATGGAGGCTGTTTTGCTATCTGGGTGCCATAATAACATAGTAACACTAATATTGGCAATAGTAGAAGCTTTTAAAAATGTGAAGTGTGACCTTTTGAGCACACCCTGTGCTTCCAGAGTGTTCTACTTTTCTTGTAGGATGTCTAGGGGATTACATGAAACTCAGAGACCCATTAGACTCTCATCACAGTTCCTGACTATGGGCCAGGGGGCTTTGGTTTGGTTGTCTGAGCCTCTAGAGTTGGAAGGAACTTCTGTATCATAGGTTCTTTTCAATTTTTTACCATGGATTGTCCATAATGAGTTCTTATCTTCATTGAGTCACTTTCACAGGCACCATAGCCAAGTGGTTTATTCCTTTCATTATTTGTGTGTGTGTGTGTGTGTGTGTGTGTTCTTAGAGATTTCAGGGTGACTGAACAAATTGGAGAGAGAAAGAGCAAGCTGCTTTTTTTCTGAAACTGTGACTCTCATTTTGAGAATTATTTCAGACTTCATTATCAACTGTAAGTTACTTTGGATGTACCTAGTACTTCGGCCATGTTCATGAAAGAAACTTATCAAAAGAAATGACATATCTACATATTCACTAATTTAGTTCATGAATCTCTGTTTTTCTCTTTTTTCTTTTCAGAGCTGTTGAATTAATACCATATTGAGCACCCACTGCATGCCTGGCCCTGTGCTGGGTACTGGAAATAGAGTGATGAACAGGGCAACATCCCTTCCTAGGTGAAGGAGACAGACAATATCTAGGTGTGCATAGTGAAGGATATGGATTAAATCAAGAGCAAGGGCATGTAACAGAGAGTGACTGGTGGGGACGAATGCGACATCTAATATGGTGACAGGAAAGACTCCTCCAAGAAGGCAAAGCCTGAGGTAAGATGTGGAGCCTGGGGAGGAATGAGCTACATGAAGATCTGGAATGGATGCTCCCACCAGAGGGAAACAAACATAAAGACTCAAGGGAGGAATGTGCTCCTCCCACCCAACAGATTCCATGTTCTGAGATGACACTCCTAAAAAGCTCTTCAATAAGCCCATGTGAGAAGGATGGATCTGGGAAGGCTGGGAAATAATCCTCCGGTCACCTGCTCATGCCTGCAGATGTAATTGGTGCTTCTTACTGACAGATGTGTTCTAAGTGCTCTATCTACAAGCTGGGGTCTGGGAAATTTTCTGGAAATCTCCCCCCATAGTCAAATTTTTCAAGAGCTAAAAATAACAAATTGGCAATCTACCCACACGTGTTCTTTTGTAGCGTCCAAGGACACTACCATAGAATGATGGATAATATTATGAGCTATCTCAGTTACTTGATGAGTTTTGTTATAAAAATGAAGCAGGTTTCTTCATGGTGAAATGTTTAGTGGAAGGAACAGTATTTCCAGTCTCACTATCTAGTTACATTTTTTTTCCTGTTTTTCAATTCTGTTTTTTCCTTCATAAGCAAGTAAGTACAAACAACATACTCTCTTAGAAAGAACAAGGATCTCTGCCTTTTGCTGCTATATAAGAGGTAGGTTTAGAGGCAAAGAGGTTCTGACAGTCACTTTCTCAATCCTGGCACATAGGTTAGTATGAAGAATGGATATTGATGGGACTGACACGGCTGAAGGAAAGATATCCTTCACTAGTGACCTTCCCCTTGGCTCCAGCCTCACTCTGTGAGGTCTCAAAGGTACAGACGAAAAGGCCAGGTGCACAGATGATCTTTCTTACTCCTCAGGTGTTCAGCTGAACACTGATATGGTCCCTTGTAGACCAAGACTCGACCCCCTGTTAGCCTCTTTCTTGTTTCTCATTGCAATTTATTTCTAGTCAGCTGTCACAGGCTACATTTCTAGTCCATTGGCTAATGCTGGAGACAGGCTTTGTGGCCTAGAACACCAGAGTTAGAGTGAATGGTCTGGGAGCTTCTTCCATAGGCCCCAATCCAAACCTTTGTAGTTTTTCCTCTGTTAGTGAGAAAGGTCCAAGCAATGGGGAGAGAGAGATACCACTTCTACCTCAGAGCCCAGCATAGAGCTGGTCTGATCTGCTCAGTCCACGCCTCTTTCAGGTGGACAAGGTGGTGGGGCTGGTCTGTCTCAACATGCTGGCAGAGGCCAACTGACCTCGACATGAATGTAGTTCAAGCTTTAGTGATCGTCCGTTGTTTGTATCCTTTCTAAATAAATATTCACTTTCATATCTAATTTTACATGTCTTTTTCTTCAGGAATGCTCTTCAAATTGTGTAAGATTTAGGTTCCACAAAGCTGGGGCGTGTTTCTTTTTTCTTTTTTTTTTTTTTGCTGGGGCCTGTTTCTACATACCAGTGAGGCTGTCACAGGAAATCACTGAAGGCCACTCCTCTGAAGACACACGTAGGCACTGAGAGGAAAGAGCAGGCTCTAAGTACAGAATTAAAGTATCTGCAACATCAGGGCCTTGGGGTTAGGTGATTGTATTTGAGCATATTTTAAGAGGCATAAGATAGGGAAGGATGAATAGTCGTAAAAAAAAATACAGGGAACTATAGTGTGCTTTCCATTCAGATTCCCCAATTGTTAATATTCTATAACATTTGCCTTATCAATCTCCCTTTCTCCTTACACACACACACACACACACACACACACACACACACACAACACACGTGTCTTGTTCTTCCTCATCCACTTGAGGGTGGGTGCCAGACAAATGACCCATTACCCCCAAAACACTTCAGTGTGTATTTATTAAACAAAACACATCCTCTACTAAAACTACAAGGTTCCCATCAAAGTCAGGAAATCAATACTGATTTCATGCAAATATATAATTTGGAGATCCCATTATGATTTCACCCATTTTTACAATGCTCTTTATATCATGAGAGTCCAAACCAAATCACATGTTGAGCTGCCCTTTCTTTTTAGTGTCTTTCAGCTGGGGACAGTTCTTGAGTGTCTCCTCGCCCTTCAAGCCCTTCATCACTTTGAAGTGTCTAAGCCAGTGACTTTGTAGAATGTCCCTAAATTTGGATTTATCTGATTCTTCCTCAGGATGACATTAACATCCTGAAATGTTTCCAGGAAAACTGCAGAAGTGAGAGGATGCACACGATGCTATGTTCCATTGCTAGTGATGTGAACTCTTTTCATTTGGTTAAGATATTATCTGCTGTAAAATTAATAAGTGTTTCATGGGGTGCTACTCTGAGTAAATATCTTGTTCCTTGTCAATTTTTCACTCAATAGCTTAAGCATTCATCCACGATTCCTGCCTAAATTATTTATTACCACCAAATAAAAATTTTCCTAATTCCATCATTCCTTCTACATTTATTAGTTGGTAATATGCTATAGACTTTTTTTTACCCTATTTACTTATGTATTTATATATGTATGGATCCATGGATTCCTTCTTTATTCAATGTGTCATAATCTAATACTATGATTATTTATTATAATGCTCAATTTGCCCCAGATTTGACTAGTCAGAGCCCGCTTAGCCTGGTGCCTATAGCCTTTCAACATGTCCTTATCATTCTGTGAGCACTTCCCTACCTTCTGGACCAAGATGTCCTAGGCTTCTCTGTACTGTCTTTGTTCCAGCCCTAGAAGCAGCCATTTCTCCAAGGATGCTTGGTTCCTTTTAGTGGAAAATGATATTTAAAAACCAAGTCATGGGGACTAGGTATGATCATTGCTATGGGGGTGCTACTTCTAGGCCCTCTCAACAGACAGCTAGAAAACAGATGTATGCATGTGTGTGTGTGTATATGTGTGTGTGTGTGTGTGTGTGTGTGTACCATATATAGTCCATATATGTGTGTGTGTTTGTGTGTGTATATAATGTATATTCTCTGTCTATCTCCCTCACATACACACTCATATACTCATTTCTATATTTTTCTATCCATATGTACTAAAAACATTAGTTTATACAGATACCCCTAGTTGTAATCTGACATCTAATGGTTGATTCTGGCCTTCCCCTTTTCCATATCTGAAGACAGTAAGAGTTCTTCTCTTGTTATTCTCAATCTGGTATTTTCTCAGTCCTTTGTATGTAATTAATCTCCAGATCACAAGTACCATCATCTCCTTAGCCCTGTACTAGTGACTCATGTCAACTGAGAATTACCATCTCCACTATGGACCTGTTGAGAGTTTCCCTGTTCCAGGCCTAGTGGTTCTTAGACTGAGAGCTATCCTTCTCCTGGTTCTGTTTGATCACTGGTTTTGAGTTCTCCACTGGCTCGGTATGTGGCTGACACCAGTCTCCATTGGCTGAAAGTCCTTCCCCAGTGTGGTTGCATGGGGGTCAAGAGTCCCCTTTACTCCAATGATGCATCTTACAAGAACTGAGATTTCTCCTACCTATTTACCCTCTTGTGTGCTGGCTGAGAATTCCCAAGGCATTGTGACCTTACCAGTCAAGAGTAATCCCCCACACTCAAAAGTGTGCCAACATATGCTGCTTGTGCCCTGGACAGAGAGGTTCAATAACTGAAAGTGATTGGTAAACTACAGGAATCTAACCAAGATATTGTTAAGTTATCCATCCATCCTTTATGGGTCAGGGGAGGACGATTCAATAGATGGTGGTTGAAGATAATTATGATAGAGAAATAAAATCATTTTAGACTTAAATGCTGGTTACTTGTCGGCTTGCTTGTAGATGTATTCTCCCACTCTTCCCCTTCTCTGTATCATAGGCAAGTATATGCCCCAGGGTGCCTTGCCAACTGGCTTTCAGCTAGATTTTTCCAGTGGAAGGTAATGACAAGAGATGGGAGAGAAGGTGAAAAAAGCCAGGCTAATTTCCCCTTTTCCTTCTATTGTTGGCGATATTTCCATCAGTGGCTATTTCTCCACATTGACTCACTATTTTGTTTGACAAACTTGTCATGGTTCTAGATTGTTTTAGTTGATCTATGCTTTTGGGTTCCAACAACGCCACCTTCTCCCTTTGATCTACTAGCCCCAAGAGTGGTAGTGGCTTCCTGCTATTTTTAATTTCTTGATCACCTCCTTTTTGGTTCTCAGTTCTTCCATCACCTCTGTGACCAATTCCCTGAACTACGTTCTTTCTGCTTTAAATAACTACAGTGTTTCATGTTTTCCTAATGACTGAGAAAATAGCCCAACACGTTGACTCTCCCTGATCAAATAGTTACATAAGCCTAGAGCTGTTGGAGTCAACTTTTCTCCATTTTGGAGAGAGTTTGAGAATGAAACCAACACAAAAGAAAGAGCCAAAAGACATCAATAAATAGACTTCGGTAAGTCCTTAATCAACCATTACGTGAAACCAAAATGACCACCAGACTTCAAACTACCTTTTGTTTTAGTCACAATCGTTACATCTCTGCTTAAGTATCTTGGCTGTCAAATTAATTACAAATTATAGACCATGTTCTCTTTGATCCATGCAGGTGACTCAGGCTCCATTCTAAAGGTGCATTTCCTGAAGGAACATATCTCATAGTATGACCTATTTGTATTCTTAAAAGAAGAGATTTTCTTACAGCCTCTCCCTTTTATTGGTCTTCCTGTCATTTAGTGTGTGATTCCCCTTTTCTTTTCTGAGCTGCCACATTCTGACAGGGTCTTATATATCCACTAGATCAGTGGAAGGGACAAAATAAAAAATTTATGTCAACCACATGACAGACCTGAAAAACTAGCCTCTCATTTAAATATTGCAAAAAAATGGAGTTATATGCTACATAAGTGACAGGAGAATGGGGCTCTTAATCTATGTGAAAGGAAATTGGATTCAAGTTGTTTTATCTCTTGCAGATGTTCAACATTATTTTTGTCAGCTAGTAGTTAAGTTGAAGAGAGACATCTTTCTCAGAATAGAAACATAAAATAATAATGTCCTTCAGCATCATCTCATCATGTTAAGCCATGAGATGGATGATATCCTGATGTGAAAAGATGCAAATGATACTGAGTTTTGAAGTATCTGTTGGGTGTGCAAGGGAGGCTGAAGTTTTGTTCCATGGTATACTGCTTCTGCAAGAACAACAAAAGGAATCCCAGAGAATCTTTGCTTAAAATGCAAGGGAGCAAGTAGTCTAAGGCACAGTTTCTTAAGAGATTTATTTTGGACAAGAATTCAGTGAAGATTTGGTTTTAAAATGTCCCAGCAGAAAGTTGGCCCTTGCATGGGTGAGAACCCAAGGACATCAGAGGCCAAGGTCAGAGCGCTTTACTTAGATCTGCTCTCATCTTGTTCATGACATGAGGTACACAGGGGTTCCTAGGATGAATTGGTCATGGGTGTGCTGTGGCCTCTGGCCTTCTTCACACTTTTCAATAGCTGCTCTGGTTTTTCTCCTGACATAGGTCTATCCATCACCTTCTGTGGTTCTCAGTTCTCATACCTGAATCATTACATGCCTTTCATTTCTAAGTTCAGCCTTACCCTGAGTTAATCCAGACAAGTCAGGAAGATATCTTAGCAGCCCAGACCGCTAAGATCTATAATGTGATGTGTTCCTTGAGACGCAGACTGGTAGGTAGGCTAGAGAGGCATGATCTAGCACCCCTAAGCTCTGGAACAGTGGCTTCTCCTAAAGAGTGGGTTGCTGAATGGCAGAAGATATTTGCAAATAACGTATCAGATAAAGGGCTAGTATCCAAAATCCATAAAGAGTTTATCAAACTCAACACCCAAAGAACAAATAATCTAATCAAGAAATGGGCAGAAGACATGAACAGACACTTCTGCAAAGAAGACATCTAAGTGGCCAACAGACACATGAAAAAGTGCTCAGCATCATTTGGCATCAGGGAAATATGAATCCAAACCACAGTGAGATAGCACCTCACACCAGTCAGAATGGCTAAAATTAACAAGTCAGGAAAAGTCAGGTGTTGGCGAGAATGCAGGGAAAGGGCAACCCTCCTACAACTACTGGTGGGAATGCAAGCTGGTGCAGGTACTCTGGAAAACTGTATGGAGGCTCCTCAAAAAGTTGAAAATTCAGCTACCCTACAACCCAGCAATTGCATTACTGGGTCTTTACCCTAAAGATACAAATATAGTGATCCAAAGAGGCACATGCACCCAAATGTTTATAGCAACAATGTCCACAAGAGCCAAACTATAGAAGAGCCTAGATGACCATCAACATATGAATGGATTAAGAAGATGTGGTGTGTATATATACACAAGGGAATATTATGCAGCTATCAAAAACCAAAATCTTGCCATTTGCAATGACATAGATGAAGCCAAAGGGTATTAAGCTAAGCAAAAGAAGTCAAGCAGAGAAAGACAATTATCATATGATCTCACTGATATGAGGAATTTGAGAAATAAGACAGAGAATCATAGGGGAAGGAAGGGAAAAATGAAACAAGATGAAACCAGAGAAGGAGACAAACCATAAGAGACTCTCAATCTCAGGAAACAAACTCAGAGTTGTTGGAGGGGAGGGAGTGGGAAGGATGGTGTGGCGGGGTGATGGACATTGGGGAGGGTATGTGCTATGGTGAGTGCTGTGAATTGTGTAAGACTGATGAATCATTGACCTGTATCCCTGAAACAAATAATACATTATATGCTAATTTAAAAAAAATGGGTTGCTCTCTCCATTTCCCTTCTGACATTGCACTGCAAAAACTAGAACTGGGACCCCAATCGACTTGGCTGGTTCCCTGAGATCTTAGCGGAGAGTGATGGCTTCTGCTCTATCAGCCTCCACAGCTGTTTCAGAGGACCAGGTATCATTCTGGTTTGAAGGCTTCAGGCCCCAGGCTACCTTGTCCTGCCTCTCCTTGCCACCCTGTTTCTCTCCATGTTTGGTGTTGCTGATTGACCAGCAAGCCACATCTCTGATTAATGATAGTTCTGACATGTGCCTCAGGACTTTGGATCCTCCCTGGATTATACACAGCATAAGAACATAATGAACACATGCCAGCACCACTCTCCACTTTCATCCTAACTCCTACACTTCATTAACACATTTTTAAGTGTTGCTATGGCTTGATTTGAAATATACATTAAGATGACATCTTTATAATCATTCTAATAAAACAATAGTAAGGATCTAACATATGTACAGATTCTGTGCTAAAAACTTTACAGTCATTATTTAATCCCATACTGCAGGAAAATATTTAGTTCCTTAGTTTTCAGATGTGGAGAGAGTCTTCAGATCATATAGGATTAGAATTCTAATCCAAGTCTGTTTTATGTGAAAGTTTGCGCTTTTGGTCATGATATTCTCCTGACCTCCTTATACACGGGGCATGTAATTTATATTATTCCATAATAATTCATAGTATGAAGACAATCTCATTGTTGGCTAAAATAAGTATGTTGGGTTTCTATTTTGTTTACAGGGCAGAATGGGACAGGAGGTGGGAATGAGAACAAAAAATACTTTACTGCACAGTGGCATTTTAAAGACCTAAAAAACACAACAAAAATATCTCGTGTATTATCCAGTGTGTGAGCACACACACCCACCCACACTCTTCATATGTTTATATACAGTGTATTTTTGAGGACTTGTTATATGCTGAGTGCCTTATTTAAATTATCTGCTGCCTTACATTCAGGTTTCCCAGAAAGCAGAACAGAGTCTACTCGGGGAGGGAATAAAGTACTGATAATTTATTTTGAGGTACAAACCCAGAGCAGCAAAAGTGAAGACAAAGGCAAGACAAGATGAGAAGCAATGCAAAGTTATACACACTGACTAGTGCTGCAAAAGGAACACAGGAAGATGGGGCAGGCTACTTAACAGGTGTGTTTGCAAAACAACTGGGACTTTTCTGGAAAGACTATAGAAAAACCATGCCTCAAAGCAGTTGATTGGAGAGCAGAAGGTAGGGTCATGAATTTTCCCAGATCCTTCCTCTTTTTCCAATGGTTAATGTTTGTCCAATGGAGAGTTAATTTCTGCACATTTCATCTTGCCAGAAGGCAAGATCCCAGGCCTTGTGCTTTGTTTCATTCAGATCCGGAAATGGGAGGAAGAGTAAGTAACTTTGGGCATAAGCCTGGTTGGCCCAACTGTTGTAGAGGTTGTAGAGGTAGTTGAGGAAGAGGCTGGCCCAGAGCCAGTGACTGGTTGGCCCGCCACAGGAGGCTACCAGGCAAAAGGTGTCTAAGGGAGTGCAAAATATTGTGGATGATAGATCTCCTTATAATTACAACAACACTGAGGGTGAGTGTTATGCTTCTCACTTTACAGCTGAAGAAACAGGTGGATTTGCCAGGATCTCATAACAGCAACAAGTCAAGCCAGTCAAGCCAGAGTTGGAATCCAGATCAGTTTACTTTCAAATTCTATGCTCTGTCCAGTGTGCTACTTGCATTCTCCCATGCTTCAGTTTAAAGTAGAAAAAAAATTAGCTGATTTAAGTAATACAAAGTTCTTGTGGAAACACTGAAAATATAGATGACAAAATAATCATCTATGCATACCCTGTGGACCCAGAAATAATCATTGGACTAAAATCTTTTTAGTTTTTTGATAGTAACTGTATCTTGTAGCTGTTCTGTGAGATTTCTGCATAGCTGAGATGATGATGGAAATGCTGAGCTTATGCTCTTGTCATTGATCAATATATCAGAAGTCCTATCCTCTGTCAGTATGAACGTTTATCAGTCCATGGAGTACCTGGATCTAGCATAATGTATTGTGAAAGCAGCAGGTCCGTAGTCCACTCTCTCCATTTACTAGAGGAGAGGAGATGTGCTTTCTTAAATAAGAAAGATGGCAAGTAAGCTAGCCTAATCTCGTAAACACACTACTGACAATTCTCCCAACACATGAAATGATTCTTGTTGGTAGGAGACTCCTTACCCATAGAATCTTTTTAGCCAAAAGTACTTTGCTGTCTAGAATCTCTTAGGTAAACGAATATGGAATCTATGGATTTATAGGGTAGAGGTCTCCAGAAAATGCCATGTAAATTACATCACATAATTTAATCATGTACCATAATTTATGTGATGTAAAATCTGAGTATGAAATGGAGATGTTTCAGATGTTTCCAGAACTAAGCAACTCCTTCTGGGTAAGGAAGGTGGCTGCATACCTTTCTCAGTGACCTCACCTATTATCTTGAGCCACTGCACCTCTGACACAGGAAGATAAAGACCCAGGGAGCATGATGGGGGTTCTGGGCCCCTCCCACTTGTACCTGTACCTCTTCATTACTTGTGTCTTTGAAACTGTTAAAGCTTGGAACTTGGTAAGATCTCTGATGTGTGTCAGTCTTATTTGAAAATGTGATCTTTGTTGTGTCTTGTGCTATCTCCATTCATGATCATTGCCTCATTGATGGCATTTCGATGATATGGTAGTATTTTTTAACTTGAAATTTTACTACAAAACTCTGATTGAATTATTGTCAGTGTTTCATGCCACTTCTTTTGAATGGTTCCAAAAGGACCTTGCTATTCTCTACTTTTTAATTCAAGGGGGAAAGAGAAAAAAGGGGAGGAAGTAGGAACAGAAGAAATCTTATCACTAGGACTTTCTGTAAGCCCAGGATCTTTCTTCACTCTTTGGGCCACTGCTGCTGCTGCAATCTTTTGATTCCTAGTTCTTGCCCTAGAAACTCCCACTTCTAGAAGCGCCCACCCCTGGCCTCCTGGGAAGTTCAACTAAGCTGTCCTTGCTTTTTCCAGGAGTTTGATTAACTCTTGCACCAGCTACCTGAGAAATCTCTAAACGCGTTTCTGCCAGAAGATACATTCTTAGCATTCCAAATTGAAACTGGTGGTTTTAAAGGTTAACTAGGATTCTTAACTCAGAGTTCATGGACGGAATTTGAGGGGAAAGGGTTAGTGAATTCGGACAAGACAAATTTACCCTTTATATTCACTCATCTTCAAAATTTATCATCAATTTCAATTTTAAATGTAACCAAAAGACAAAAAAACAAAACAGAGCAACTCTTATAGAAGACACCTGATAGAAGCAAGTTGCATTGGAATGAGCTTTCCCTTACTAAGAACTGCGTGTGGCTTCTCTGCGAACGTGTTTTCCTGTTATTTAAAAATGATGGTCTCTTGTTCCCTTTCTCTGTTCATATTTTCTGTGGGGAGGAGCAGCATCTGAAGTAGTGGAAGAATACTTGCCTGGGGATCAGTTGGTCTAGGTTCCTACTTTTACTCTGCTTATTGGTAAATCAAAGGACTGCACTCAATGGTCTTCATCCTTATCCAATTGGCCTTCTAGGAATTTTTTTATGTTAGATGGGAAGTGCCATTCAATAAGTCAAATTTTTTCTTTCTAGTGAGAAATTTACAATATTCCTTTCACCACCACCCCTACAATTTCAATGCATTAATGAAGTGGAAAACTAACCATGAAAAGCAGGGCATATAATCCTTTTTCCTCCATGCCCTCAACGTTTCTGGAGTGTAACTATAGGCAGTGCAAGCTGGCCATTGAAAAATTCCACCTAGTCAATAGCTTACAAGTGAAGGAAAGTCAGGGGTGTAGGTAGAGAAGGACAGCTGGGGAGTGCTTTAAATTTTGATAGCTGCTGTTTAGCAACAACATGCCCATAATGTAGTGTGCAGAGGGGTCTAGTGTTGTATCTTTTTTTTTTTTCTAAAGATTTTATTTATTTATTTAGAGAGAGAGAAATTTTATTTATTTATTTAGTGTGCACACAAGTGGGGGAAGGGCAGAGGGAGAGCAAGAATCCCAAATAGGCTCCACATCCAGAGATCATGACCTGAGTCAAAACCAAGAGTTGACCCCCTGACTGAGCCACCCAGGTGTCCCCTAGTGTGGCTATCTTACACACCTGGTACAGGGATACTGCTCTCACTCCTCCAAGCTCAGAAACTAGCTGATGTGGACAGAGATTACTGCCTGCACATACAAATTTCTCAAGGTAACTCTCATTTCACACTTCTTTTATTCCTAAAAAAAGAGGAGCTAAAACTGAGTAAAGATAACTTTATGCATTGTTGAGATCGTTAGGAATGGTGAAGGGATACTGGAACACATGGGCCATAATAGTTGTTTCCACTGCCTTCATTCTTCTCCTGTGTTATATGCTTTGATTTGTAGTCACCCACAAATACAGTCTTCTCTTTAAAGACCTTCTGTGAATGCTCTAAACTCCAGGTTGAGGGAAGATCTCAAAGGTAAGGTAAAGAAGAGAGCAGTGTGCAATGGAAGTTCCTGCTACCTAAAGCTGATGGGAGAAGTGCCCCAAAGCACTGGAAATGAGGATTTGGTGTGAATGTGTGATTCATACATATTTTCTCAGCAAAACTGCATATAATGTTTTCATACAGAACCAGCAAGCCATTCAAAGATTCAAAGATGACTAATAAGCAGAACAGGTCCTATGAGATAGACCCTGCAATAATAATAATAATAATAATAATAATAATAATAATAATAAATAACAACAACAACAAGAGTGGATATGAAAAATAGAGAAATATTTTTTAAAAAGTTGATGTAAAATATACTGCAAGAAGAACTGCCTACAGAACTGGACAAAGGGTCTAGAGGAACTGTGCCCAGGGTCTTAAAGATGCTTCTTATGACAAAAATTAAAGTCAGAGAAAAAGATTTCAAAGAAGCAATAGAAAGATTCAGAGAAAAATAAAAAGGCAACAGAAAATGATGAAAAAGGGAGACACATGGGTGGCTCAGTCGGTTAAATATCTGCCTTTAGCTCAGGTCATGATCCCAGAGTCCTGGGATCAAGTCCCTCATTGGGCTCCTTGCTTAGCAGGAGCCTGTTTCTCCCTCTGCCTCTGCCTGCTCTCGCCCTGCTTGTGATGTCTCTCTGATAAATAAGTAAGTGAATGAATGAATGAATGAATGAATAAATAAATAAATAAATAAATAAAATAACCTTAACCTTTTTTTTAAAAAAGGAAGAAAATGATGAGAATTGAACTAAGTGAAATGTGAGAGAAAAACAACATAGAAAGAACAAATGTGACTGAAAACACAGTCATATAGTGGCAGGTTTGACAACATCACCCAGAATGAAATAGAAAAAAAAATGGCATAAAAAAGGATTATAGACAAGGTACTGGGTATGGAAGAAAAACAAAGGAGATCCAAATATATTAATGACATTTCTGAGAAAGAGAACAGAATAGATGGAGCAGAAATGATTTCAGTAATATAGAAGAAAACAGTTTCCATCAATTAGAGCTTGAATCAGCACACTGAAGGGTAATAGCATGATCCAATACAGTTTGGCACAATATAGTTGACACCAAGTCATATCCTTAAAAAGTCACTGAATATGAGGTAAATAAAGATTTATATGGACATGAAGAAAAGGAATGAAGTCACAAATAAGGGTAATGTCCGCCTGACTTCAGACTTCTTTACAGCAATGCTCAATGCCAAAAGATGGTAAAAGAATGCCAACACAGTTTTGAATAAAACAAAGTGTCACTAAATCGTTTATTAACTACAAATTCAAGTCTAAAGGTCATAGATATTCTCAATAATGTAAGTACTTAAGCAATACAGTAAATAGGAGTCCTAAAAAAATAAATCCAATGGACCAAGAGATGATTCAAAACAAATGTAATCAGTTTAATGAACAGGGTTGATCTTGAAATAACCAAATTGAAAATCTTTATTCACATTCTCCAGTCTTCAAACTGTCCCAGTCAAATCTTCCTTTCCTGTTCTTACAACAATATCTTAGCTTGATCTCATCACTTTTCTAGTAATTTCAAGTATTCAGACTCCAACAAAGCTTCTTCCATATCTCTTATTCAATGTAATTCTTATTTTCTTTTCACTCTAAGGTTGGGCACCTATGGCAGATGAGGAGTACGAGAATATGCCACCCCCAAATGTCTCTTCAGCATATGAATTATTTTGAGTGAAATACAAATGACCACCAATAGACTAGGAAAAGCTCTTTATTTCCCTTTAACTGTCTAAAAACAAAACACAAATTTTCCCTTTGGTAAAATACATTTATAATTATAAAGTAAATTTCCATTTGTAAAGATGGCTCTATGCCAGGAAGAGAGCTACTCCCAGAGGCAGCTCTTATCACCAGTCTTATCTGCATAAGAAGACAAACCTTATTAATCATACATTTCCTCCTGAAAGAGGACCTCAACTCCCTCCATTTTGACCTCAGTCTGTACATTCTAATTGATTAGGTTCTTCTTTCCAGCTTATCTCTTAACTCAGGCAAAAGACCCTGCTGGCAACGAGGTCAAAGCATCCCGTGATGGGAACCGAAACTACTTCCTCAAGCAACAGGGACTGCCCTGACGACAGCAAGACCCCATGTGATTGACCCCAAGACAACGATCAACCTGACCTTTACTGCCCACCTCTAGTATGAACCCACAGGTATTTTCACTTGAGAAATAGTCTTGGAGACATTAGTCGGCTGTCTTCCTGGTGATAGCTTCACTGAAATAAATTCCTTTCTTATTTCACCACCACTCATTTCTCTGCCTCTGGGTTTTGTCAGTAGCCAGTGGCTGAACCTGGTCTGTTTGGGACCCCCAGAGCCAGCTTCTTTGGCACCCCTGCACCTCGGTTACCCTCCTGTAACTCCTCCCCACCACTGACACTCAAAACCCCTTATCTTTTGTTTAGCCTAATATGGTATGTAAGCCTCAATCATCTGGCCGCCTCTTGAGCCACATTTTGCTTCTATTTGGATTTCTATATATGGTAGATAATTAAAACTGTTTTTTCTCTTATTAATATATCTTTGATCAGTTTTATTTATGGGTTCCAGCCACTAAACCCAAGACAGTGGAAGAACAAAGATTTTTCCTCCCTTACAGAGATGTCCTCCCTTCTACACACCTTCCTTTTCCTTTTTTTTTTTTTTGAGTCCTTTTCTCCTCTGGTGCACTGAGGGGAGAAGAGAGATGGGATAAAAAGAGGTGAAGAGCACTTGGTGGTGGCTTTGTATGTTTTTTAGAGTTATTGCTTCTCGTTCACTCTGCCTGACAAGAAGTCCACATGCTCATATTCTCAATAGGTACATGGTTGAGTTCTTTGTGGTCCTTCCAGGACCTCTTTCTTTCCAGAAAAACAACTGGTGCTTTGGTAAGACCTCTTGGACTCCAACTCAGCTCCTACCTGCTGTAGTCTACTCCATAGTCTGTCTCCCTGCTGAGATCCTCTCGCCTGGCAGGCTCTCTCCTTAGATGGTATACTAACAAGATGGCTCCACCCGGCAAGCTTGTGGGCACCCAACCCTCAGGAAACTCATGCATCTGCAGTACACGCTGCTCCACCAACATTGCACTCTCTGCCTTACTTTCTCCAGGTTTGTTTTGTTTTGTTTTGTTTTTGTTTACATTTTTGTCCATCTCAGCTATGCACAGCATAGACAATCAGTGAGTGTGCAATTGCCCAAAGAGGAATGAGTGTCCTGTCTCAGACTTTTTTTTCAGGCACCCCAAATCTCTACCTGTGATTCTTACACTGTCCCTCATTTTGGCTTATTATGTGTGTTTGTGGGGGAGTACAGAGAAGGAAGAGCACAGCACAACCTTTCTTACCGACCCCCACAATCTTCCCTGAGTTACTATCTTCTGTAGGTGTAGGCTGGAATGGGAAGTGATACAGGACTGCAACTACCATGCATCTTGAAAGTTCTGGAGAATGTGTCTGGGATTCCTTGGTACTTGTTTCTAGAAGGTGGGGGTACTTTACATCTCTGTACAATTCGGAGGCTTTATCTCCAGTTCTGGAAGATTCCTATTGTACATCTCCTTCATGAACTCAGGAAAGAATGGAGAAACTGTGGTACAGGACATGGGGTAAATGTGGATTTATTTTAATAGCTTTATTATCAGAATTATAGTTACAGAATGAAATGTGTTTTAAATTTTGAATACAGAAAATTCAAGGCTAACTGATATCAGGAGAGGGGAGGAAAGGTGGCAAAAATTGCCAATTTTAATAAATCTTTCATGGCAAGGAGCAACAAAATTGAATGGTATGGTTAAAAATTATGCTTTCAGTCTATCACTGTTTTTTTTTCCCCCCTCAATGTTTTTGTTTTGTTTTTTTTTTTTTTGGTTAAAACTTAGAGTGTTCTCACCCAGAGGTGATTTTTCGCCCTCTTTCCCAGGGGCATTTGGCCAAGCCTGGAGACATTTTTGATTTCCCACTGGGAGGGAAGATGTTTCTACTGGTGTCTAGTGGGTAAAGGCCAGGGATGCAGCTAAAGCCCGGGAAGGGATTAATAGCTCATCAAAGTGATTTCAAAATTACTTTAAGTTGAAACCATCTGAACAATCAACAGCCAGAAAAAGAAACATCAGCAACCCTTAAGTAGAGGCTCCTGAAAATAGAGCCGCCATAGATCTTCCTTCAAAGGAGTTTCCCATCTGGGAGAGGACTGATACTTGGCACAAGGAAATTTAAACTCAGCTGTCCATGAGCATCAGAAAAGCCCAAGAGATTCTTCTATACTTTCTCATTGATGCCCAGCCCCCCTCTCAACCGTCTGCCTTTTTGTTAAGTTCATTTATAAACTCTTACCTCTGGCCCTTCAGCAAGTTACTCATTACTAGTGCTCCCAAGTGCCTTTGTAAATAAACCCAAACTCTTCTCCTGTTGATCTATTTTCAGTTAATTTGTAGGCTCCCAAACATGTGAACCTAAGTGAGTAGAGGAAAAGTTGCTCTCCCAACACATACAAGGCATGGGGCAGCCCCTCAACAACAAAAAGATATATTTTAAAAATTAAAATATATGTTGAAGGAAAGTTTTTCTAAAATGCAATAATGTACCCAATATTACTACAGTTTTGTTGTGGTTGCTATTAAAATGAAGTGAAATAAGACCAAATACTTAAAAATATATAGCTCATATAGCATGATTCTGGTTTTATCAAATTATCTCTATTTCTTCTATCTGTATATGTCCATACAGAGATGTTTGGAATGATGTTTACAGTGTGATTGATGATGGGTATTTCTGGATACTGAGATTTGGAGTGACTTTTTCCTCTTCTTTTTTTTCCCTTAATCCTTTGAAGTTTATTTTTCGATAATGATGAATATCATGTTTATAAAAACAATGGATTTTCTCTTCTTTCCCACAAAAAAAGCAACAGCAAACAATTAACAAAATCTTTTCAGCGGTTCTCCACGTGGCTTTGTCAGTACCAAAAACAAAATGGCTCAAAAATCAGTAACCAAGGCCAACAAGACATGTGTCTGCACAGTAAAAGAATGTCTTGCGGGCTGCTTGAAATGACCTTTCTGAGCTGAAAGGGGCAGGCCAGTCCTCTCTTAACCTCCTTATTCTTGCTCGCTTCCATTTTCAAGAGCAAAAGCACATCAAAAAAGAAGGCCTCTGAAAATTCTTTAATAAAACTTCTTGTCTTCCATTCCATGCCATTCAGGTGCTGGTCCATTTGTGTCCTGGGATTATTTCATTGTCTGTTTCACTTTGTTCACTCCATTCTGTCCTCTGCACATGCAATGGAGACCCGCCATAGAGTGGAGACAGAGAAGCGGCCCTGATGCAGTTAGTTCCTGCCCTCTTTCATGGAGAAACAAAGCTCTTTCACCCCTGCATCTATTTGCCCAAAAGTTGCAAGAAATATTTCATCTCTAAAAAATTTCCTTGGATAATTTCTACCTACTGGATGAGACAATGGTCCCTTTTCACTTTTAAAAGGACTAAAAAGTAAATCTCTCTCTCCTTTTTTTTTAATGGGCACCAAAGTAAAGCATATGTGCTCTATTTGGAGAATGCAGATGCCCCAAGCTGTGGCATTTCTTTCTCCAGCTCTCAGCAAGTGGCCATTTAGGCTTAATTGCTCCTCACAGCACAGTCCAATTAAGAACGGGCATCAGCAGGGTAAGGGCTATTTGTTAATCCATAAAAGGTATGAGCGACAGTACTTGTTTTGCCTGCGGTTTTTATTCATATGTTTGGGTGAAAATCTAAACAGCTGGAACTCTCAGCAAGTGGTATGTGTGTGTATTTAATCTGTTGGTTATGGGCAAGACAAGGGTAGGAATGTATTTCACAAAAACAAAACTGTCCCTTCCCATATAAATGAGAATGCTGTCAAGATATTACTGAAGCCAACCAAAGTCTGAGATTTGAAATTGGAGTGGGGCGGGGAGCAAAGCTAGCTTAGAGGAGACACCTCTGATCCAAGGGGGTTTCTCTGCATCACAAAGATGGCTTTCGTTCCTGGAAGAGTTATCTCCCTATTAAAGCGCAAAATTCTAGCAGACCATATTGTGGGTTGTTGTTTTAGCATTTGTTTTTAATTTTTTGAGAAACTGCTTTCTGTACATCACTTTGATGTGCTACAGGGAGAAATGCCATTCTACACTGAGGACAGGATAAACTGACAAGAAATGGGAAATGTGGGAGTGAAAATGTGCCTCTTGCAATAGGCTGTAAATAGGCAAACATGGGAAAAAGCATTTATGTCACTGCTAAATATTCTCTGCTAGCTGAAAGGTGTCCACACTTCCTTCTGCATGAAAAAAATCTAACGGGCAACAGCCTGGCTGAGGGGCATCTACTGGCCTCTCACAAGTCTAGAGGCTTCCATTTTCAGAGAAGAGGAAGATCGAAAGCACCCTGGAATGACCTGCCGGTCAGTCAGCTCATGAAACCTTGGGGTCATGTGATGAGATATGTTGTCTAGAAAGGTCAGACGTAAGTAGCCTTGAGAATCTGGGGACATAGGAAGAAAGAATATTTGATAGCTTTGCCTTCCCAGAGCAGAGCGAGATTTGTTGCCAAAGACCTTTCCTGATTTACGTGTTGGTTGGGCTTTGAAGACAAGCAGAACTATCAGTCCATCTCCTTGTTTCTTCCTATCCAATTTCTTCCTTTCCTAACCTCAACCTCTTAGAGATTCTGCTCCATTCACAGCATGTGTGACCTTCTTGACCTTCCCTCTCCAAGCAGAGAGAGAAAAGGAAGACCTGAGCAATTATTCATGCATCTGGATGTCCAGCAGTCCATCAACCTGCATAGCAAGGGCTAGGGAACTTTTCTGTTGTTCTTCAACTAAATGAAAGCCTTTTATTCCCCCCTTGGTTTTGTTTTTACCAGACTGTCAATTCTTAACCAACATAGCTCTGATGAGTGAAACCTTTGCTGATTTCAGGACCATATTTATCACCATATTAATGATTCCTCTCTGGAAAATGCCCTTACCCACCTGCCTCTCAGTCTGTATCCTGGTGGGCTGCTAGCTTCAGGTAATGATATTTACCAGGCTCATTGAAATGTCACACTTAGGACTGAGCCCTATAAATTATTATTGTGCTCGTGTTATATTGTAAAGATAAAGGTCAGATCTGAGCTCAGATTTATTCACACCCATGATGTATTTCTGAGAGAAGAAAAATAAACTATTGGGGTGTCTCAGTTGAAAGTACATACAAATGAAGGTAGGGTGTTTTTTTCATTTGCTTGTCTCTGTTTTTCAACAAAGGACAAGAAATGACCATAAAATGAATAGGTTTTAGAATGGAGGAAGAAATTAGCTTATCTAAGGTATATAAGGACTACCTTCAATTTTCTATACACTTTCTGACCGTCCTTCTGATAGGAAGACAAAGGGAAACTACTGAGAATCAAACACTGTGTACTGATTGAGTAGGTCACCCTCACTCTCCCAGGACTTAGATGGCCTTCTGGTTCCACAAAGAAAGTACTTTTTGGCTGGAAGACCAACACTGGAGTGGAGCACCTTTGTGCATAGTTCATCATGAAATACATGGCTTTTACCTTCAAATAAAGACTCAAAGAGCAGGATTCCTAACCAGTACTAGACCCCACAAGCTCTAAACCCAAGGAGGCAGCTCAGTTAGAGGGAACAGTGACTGCGGACATTAAGGGCTGAAGGTGGGCCTCGGGTGTGGTTGGAAAGTCAGTATCGGGCAGTGTGAAACGTATGTCACTTGTGTTTGCTGCATCCAGTTCTGTGAATAAATCACAGGCTGAGTGCTGCTAGTTGTCAGTACTTAATAAAAAGTCTCAAGCCATCTACATCAAATGATTTTTCTTGCCATAAAATTTGGCTTTTGAGCTTTGAGAGAATCTACTGGGCTCACTTCTATTTGTCTACCTCACTCAACCTTTTAAGGATTATCTCCACATGGAGAATGAATGTTGGAAGGTTGTAGTTTCCACGGGATATTTTATTAGCCTCTCTCGTTTCTGTGGTTTCTTCTTCTCCCCTTTCTCTTTTCTTCTCCTCCTCCTTATACATGTCATTGTTGAATCTCAGTCTTTATTTTTATATACTCTTCTTTTGATGCTCTCTTACAGACTTTTTTAAAATTCACTCATGCATAGTAATTGCCACAACAAACTCTTACATGCTTACTTTGTGATTGACACTGTACTGGACAAGGATACTTTGTATTGGATTCTATATGAGGTATTTGCTAATCTTTGCTATTTTCATAGAAAAAGAAAAATATGATGTTTTTAAAACCTTATAAAATACACAAATTAGAAACTAATAAATGCATATTCAGGTCTACCCTCTGTTATTACACCCATAAAAGAATATTGCCTGATTCATGCCCCTCCCCTTTTTTAGTATTTCTTTCTTATCCTTCCCGATGTTTATAAAAAGAAATGGGAGAAAACGTCTATCTGACTCCAAGCCTCCACTATCAATTTTTCTTTGGTCCTACTTTAAAATAAAAAAAAAACCCACCGGGGTGCCTGGGTGGCTCAGTTGGTTAAACAACTGCCTTTGGCTCAGGTCATGATCCGAGAGACCTGGGATCGAGCCCCGCATCGGGCTCCCTGCTCAGTGGGAAGTCTGCTTCTTCTCTCTCTCTCACTCCCCCTGCTTGTGTTCCTTCTCTTGCTGTGTTTCTCTCTGTCAAATAAATAAATAAAATCTTTAAAAAAAAACCACATTATCTGTGAAAACAGTAATTTCTGCCACAAATAGCTTTCTCTGAATGAAACAGCTTGTCTTAAGGGAAACAGAGTCAGGTAATAGAAAGTACGGACAGCTCATCCCAGAGAAGAGAGGAATAGGGCATGTCCACCTAATACTCTCTCTCTTTTTCTCTCTCTCTTTCTCTCAGACTGGCCATTTCCTCCCTCATGGTTTTCCTGTGTTTTTCTATTCTTCCCTAGATGGAGTATTTTTGATGCATCAGAGAGTTCACAATCCTTTTCCAGAGATATGAACAGTAAGTTGGAATCACACACCATTGTGACTTCCTTACTCAGAACTGTAAGGCTTACTTTCAAAACAGAGGCTAACAGAGAAGCACTGCTAAATGTAAATTATTTGCAAATCACAAGCACATGTATCACATGTATACATGGGAGTATTTGATGATGAGTAACTCAAAGGGTTAGTTAGAACTCGGGCATATATAGCACCTTAACAAAGAACAATGCATTTTTGGGGAAGTGACAAGACAAAGGAAAAGAACTCTGAGTTTTAGGGTAGCAAATTGTCAGAAGATAAATATAAGAGATAAATAATGGAAGATAAAGGCTAGTTAGTGAAGTTTGTTAGATAAGTTCCTGTGGTGTTGTTTATGGTAGAATTATCTCTGGTGTCCTTCTTGGTAGAATGGGGAGGTGGGACATCTTTAAATTTATGTCCTGCTGAGGCAAATGGTGGGAGGACAGAGAGATTTTCTTACATTTGCTCCTTCTAAAAATTGCCATTACCTCAAAATAAGCCTTATGCCAAAATTATATACTTTGGGGTGGCATATTCTGCCATGCTTCAGTTTATTAGAAGGCTATGAGTACTATGGAAATAAAGAAAAGGAAGAGCAAAATAAGGGGATTGGAAGCATATCAGTGTCACAGTTTTAGGATAAGTGTTGCCCAGCTGGCCTCATTGAGATAACATCAGAGAGACTCCCTTCTTATCCAGACTCCACAAATGCTCCTGGCAATATTCAGAGAGCTGGCTCATTATCAGCTTTGCTATAGGTTACTTTACATGGTATGGGAGAAGCTCCTGTATCATAAAAGGAGCTACTAAGAGAAGAGTGGGAACAGGGCAATAGTTTTTTTTATCTATTTCCTCCTAGTGTAGAAGAGAGTGGTGCAGGTAAAGAGGGATAGGAAGCTTTAGAACATACTGGGGATGTGGTGCTATTTCTTAGTGCAACTTTGACATAACTTTTTTTTGGCTGGTGCCTCATTTCTGAGCCACTAGGTGGTATTCACAGAAAATCATAGTTTTGGGGCACCTGGGTGGCTCAGTGGGTTAAGCCTCTGCCTTCAGCTCAGGATGTGATCTCAGGGTCCTGGGATCAAGCCTCGCATCAGGCTCCCTGCTCAGTGGGGAGCCTGCTTCCCCTTCTCTCTGCCTGCCTCTCTGCCTACTTGTGCTCTCTCTCAATCTCTCTGTCAAATAAATAAATAAAATCTTAAAAAAAAAAGAAAATCATAGTTTTGAGTTAGAGATGCTGGTGTAAAAGTATGTTGCAGAGCTTCTGTGGAGTTTTTGTTCAATACACTTGAGGTCCATGGGTGTTTGGATCTATGTGAGTGTATGTTTGTGTGTATATGAACAGAATTGGTCTTTTCTTGTTGGTAAAAGATGTTACCTCTGTGCAAGTTTGTGTAAATTTTATTTTATGCAGATAATGATTTGTAATCATTGCCTTATTCATATATTCAGTTATGTTAATCATTAGAGTTTGTGATATTTCTAAACTGTGGGACTGATTCTATAGCCTGTCTCTTTCTGTGCTGTCTAGAGTGAGGTTCTTAAAATTGTTTGGTCTTTTGGAGCATTTCTAATGGAGACTGACTATTTAATTCCCTTCTTTGAAGGAACTTGGAGTCTGATAAGTAATACGTCAGAAATGATCATGGAAAAGCAAACCATGAATATGTCCCAAAAGAATATGTGTGTCTTTGGGAAATGAAAAGCATCTCCTGAATTTCCATCCTGTCACACGTTAAATTGAGAGCCATTTAGATGAGATCACACCCTCTGCAGTGCCCAAGTTGGATGTTTGAAAATAGACTGTCCCCCACACCATTTCTTCTGAATGTGCAGGCAAGCATGCCTACTGTTTTCTAATACACTTTTTGTTTGGTTTGGCTGGGGGTTGGGGTGGGTTGTTATAGGATTATCACTAGGCTGATGATAACTTTTTTGTGTGTTTGTGTTTTTTTTTTTTTTTTTTAGATTAATAATAGATCCTCTGGGGATCAGGCTGTGGGACAAAATGCAGAGCCACACTTTTGCTGAGAGAGAGCTAAATGTGGGATCAGGGGGTGTGGAAGGGTGAGCAGACACTTCCTGTCTGAGGAAAAAGGAGGGCCTAGTATGGAAAGGTCTGAGCTCATTTCAAGTTCTCCAGGCATTAAATATGAAGAAGAAGTCGTCAGAAGCTACAAAAGGAGAAGCAGGAATTGTGTAGGTCCCATTTTCTCCCCCTACACTCTTCTTGCTGTCAGAAGCAAACACCAGCTTTGCTCTGGGTTTATCTGTGCTGTTTAGGTTAGCCAGCCAGCTTCTGTGCCCTGGCCTTGGACCCTGAACACTTGATTTGGAATTCCTGCTCCCTCTCTCGCCATGTGGCTCTGGTCCAGGACCCTCACTCACTAGGTCTCTGCTTCCATCTAGAAAGTAAAGATAATACTGTACACCCACAACAAGAAAGTGGGAGAGAGTTCCGTGCTCTGTAGGGGAAAGGAACTAATACTCTCATTCCTCTTGTCCTAACCCACGTACAGAAAAACAAGGACTTTTGAGAAGATTATGTAAATCATAAGGAAAAGTTTTTTAAAAATTATATGGGTTGGATAAAGATATAACATATTCTTGATTTTTGCTGCCTCCATCTGAAGAACACATTTGATTAAAACCATTAAAGGACTAGAAACAATTTTGAGCATTTTCCTCTTTCTGATGGTTATGTTACTTGGATAGTAAAAGTTTAGAGAAAGCTCTGGATTATAACATATTATTTGGGCCTAGAATGAAGACTAATATAAAATTTTCATTCTACCCTTCTAATTTAACAGTGTGCATCATCTGCAACCAGGCATGTAATAAAAGACTTAGTGATGATGAAAATAGCAAATTTATTATTTCTGTATTTTCTTATGATGTTATTTCTTTGAGCAGTGCTGAGATGGTCTGCTAAGTTCTCACTTTTTAAAAAAAGAATCACATCTTTGTCAATGGAAATTATCCAAAGGCTGATGATCAAGGAAATAGATTATTCAGCTCCTTTGCTCCTCTATTTTCCTTTGACTCCTTAATTTTTTAAAAAATATTTTATTTATTTGACAGAGAGAAACACAGCCAGAGAGGGAACACAAGCAAGGGGAGTGAGAGAGGGAGAAGCAGGCTTCCCGCTGAGCAGGGAGCCTGATGTGGGACTCAATCCCGGGTCTCCGGGATCATGACCTGATCTGAAGGCAGTCGCTTAACCAACTGAGCCACCCAGGTGCCCCTTGACTCCTTAATTTTTTGAGAGATTGTGCTACTTATTAGCACCTCTATTAGAGAAAGGACAGAGATAACAGAAGAAAAAGAAGGAGGGTTGATCATGTTACTACCTGTTCCATGAAGGAAGAGTAGAGATTGCATCAAATAGAGGGAGGACACTGAATTTTTACTGAAGCAGGTTTCCTGACACATCACTGACAATTCCTCACACCTGCCATCTCCACACCTCCAGCTTGCTAAGGTGTATAGATAAGTACTGAGTCAATCTGGACTGCCACTGTGTGGGGATGACTTCCAAGATGGCTCCCATTGACTCCCACATCCTAATGATCTGTGTAATCCCTGCACCTGGAATGGCTTGTTTCAAACCAAGGAAATTCTGTAAAAGTGATGGGTATCACTTTCATGATTAGGTTTCAAAGACTGATTTCCAAATAAGCAGAATCTCTTCACTGCTCCCCATCTTACATGCCTTGATGAAGCAAGCTGCCATGCTGGAGATGATTAATGTAGCAAGAAACTGAGTGTGGTCTCTGGCCAACAGCCAGAGAGAAACTGAACCAGAGGTCCTCAGTCCAACAACCTGTGATAAAAAAATCCAGCCAACGACTATGTGAACTTGGAAGTGGATTCTTCCTTAGTCAAATCTTCAAATAGTTATAGGAAGACCCATATATAGATAAGAAGAGTCTGATTTCTCTTGCCATGGCAGATGTAGGAAATGTGGGTTCTGGGAGGCAGAGCAAAAGCAACCCAGTCCCTTTTCTAGGATAAGCAGAGAACAGACCTAGACAAGAGATATTTGGGAACTATGAAGGAAGCTGCAGGAGTTTAAAATTCCAAAATAAAACTATTTGAGCTATGAATAAGCTTGAAGTTTTCCATACCAACATGAAGAAAGGAAAAGTCAGGAAATAGAAGGAATGAGAGGCAAATGGAAAAAACCATACAGAGGTCTCCCATACAGATGGCAAAGAATCTGCTCCATAGACTAGTTCAAAATAAGCCTAGAAGGGTTAGGATTAATATAAGAATGCACATTCTCCACCCAGAAACAGACCCTGATGACATGAAGCCATGATTAAAAACTGCCAAATTCATGAGAAAAAGTCCCAATTCAATTTAACTTACATATGTACCTAAATTGGGGATCTTATATAACTATGATTCTTTTTCTTTAAAAGATTGATGTTTAAAACATTTTTAAGAATAGTAAATGTTTTTAAAATTCAAAAGTTATAAATTCTACCTTCTAGTCTTGTCCCCAGGTACCCAGGTCACCTCCCCAGACACAACCAAAATTAAGTTTCTTGTATCCTTCTAGAGACACCATAAATAGACCCAAATAAATATATGGATTAATCTTTTTAAATGCCCTTTAAAAAACTGAAATGGTAGCTTACCATATACACTATTGTTGATCTTGATTTGTGCCTTCTCTTAACAATATATTTTTTATATTTCACACCAGAACATAAGATGATTCTTCATTCTTATTTATGGTTTTACAATATTCTAAAATATTAGCATTCCATATTGTGTTGAATCATTTGCCTACTGACAGATACTTAGGTAACTGCCAATCCTTTTGCTATTATAAACAATTCTGTAAATAATACATTTTTATACATTATTTGCATATGTATATCTGTGGATAAATTGATAGAGGTGATACACTGGACCAGAGTATGTGTCTGAATTGTTTTGACAGATTCTGCTAAATTATTCTCTGTAAAGCTTATATCAAGTTTCACTCTAATGAGCAATGTATGGGAATAGCCTATTTTGTCCACTCACACTAATACTCGATGCCAATAAGCTATTTGATCTTCATCTCACTGGTAAGTGAAAAACGATCTCAGTATAGTTCCAATTTTTATTTCTCCTATTTCAAGGATGTTTTTAGGTTTTGAAGCCATATGTGCTTTATTTTCCTGTGACTTGACTATATCCTTTCCCCTTTTATCTATTTAATTGTTAACTTTTATCTGTTAGGTGTTAGCAATTCTTTATGTGTTAGGAAAACTAGCTATAGCCTCCCAAGAGTTCTCCTATTTAGGTGTTTGTCATATCAATTTGCTTGGTGTCTGTTGTCCTGCCAAAACAATTTTTAATTATTGTGGTTGAACTGAACAATCTCTTCTTGAAGGCATCTGGATTTTGTCATACCTCTAAAAGCCTATCCCAGGAAGACATGAGAAAAATTCTCCATGTTTTCTTCTAGTACTTTTACAGTTTTATTTTTTAACATCTAAGTATTTATTCTAGCTGAAATTTATCCTTATGTGTGAGGTGTAGATCTAGTCTTTTTTTTCCAGATGTCTTTTTTTTTTAAGATTTTATTTATTTATTTGACAGAGAGAGACACAGCTAGAGAGGGAACACAAGCAGGGGGCGTGAGAGAGGAGAAGCAGGTTTCCCGCTAAGCAGGGAGCCCAATGCGGGGCTCAAACCCAGGACTCCAGGATCATGACCTCAGCCAAAGGCAGATGCTTATGACTGAGCCACCCAGGTGCCCCATTTTTCCAGATGTCTACTCAGTTGTACCAACACCATTTATTGAGCAATCCATCTTTTTTTTTTTTTTTAAAGGATTTTATTTATTTGACAGAGAGAAACATAGTGAGAGAGGGAACACAAGCAGGGGGAGTGAGAGAGGGAGAAGCAGGCCTCCCGCCGATCAGGGAGCCCTATGTGGGGCTCGATCCTGGGTCTCCAGGATCATGACCTGAGCCGAAGGCAGTTGCTTAACCAATTGAGCCACCCAGGCGTCCTGAGCAATCCATCTTTTTATACCAGAGTTGAAATGTCACCATTATCAACTCCTAAATTTGTATTTGGGTATATGCCTGTACTTTCTATTCTGTTTCATTGACTTTTCTATTCACATCCTTTTGTTATTATATCTTTATAATCCATTAAGGGAACTAATAAATTTTAAAAACTTCCCTGAATACTTTTGCTTGTTCAGTTTTCCATTTGAACTTTACCACCACCTTATCTAACTTGCAAAAATCACTGTCAGTAATTTAAGAGACAGCATTGTATTCCTACGATACCTTAGGAAGAAGTGACATCATGATGATGATGATATGATACCTTTCTTTCCAAGAACATGATAAACTTTTGTGCCTCTCAGAAGCACATGATTGTTTAGATCTTACATGTTTCTTGTGTGTTGCTATTTCGGTGGGAGTGATTTCTTCCTTTATTTCTAATTGATATTATTTGTGCATCAAGAGACTATTTATTTCTCTACATTAGTTTTAGACATTTTTCATTTCTTCAAATAATTTTTCAGTTGCTTCTCTTGTGTTTTCCAGGTGGAGAATCATATACTTGTAATAATGATAGTTCCCTACACCTCTCGAATTTTTACACATTTATCTTTTTGTCTGTGTTCACCAGCCCCTCCAACAAAATAAATAGTTATGGTTATAGAAAAGATTCCATTTGTAACATTTGGGACTGGGAATGTCCTTGGGTTTCCCATTAAGGAGGATGCTGCCTCTTGGATTAACAGTGATATAACAAATTACCTATCCCATGTTATTAATCACTTTTAAAAATCCATAATGAATGTTGACATTTATGTTTTTTAAAAAATTTGTGGGTGGCGCCTGGGTGGCTCAGTTGGTTAAGCAACTGCCTTCAGCTCAGTTCATGATCCTGGAGACCCAGGATTGAGCCCCACAGCAGACTGCTCAGCGGGAAGCCTGCTTCTCCCTCTCTCACTCCCCCTGCTTGTGTTCCCTCTCTAGCTATGTTTCTCTCTGTCAAATAAATAAATAAAATCTTTAAAAAATTTTTTGTGCAATTATTTTTCCTTCTGTTTATTAATACAGTAAATTATATTGATAATATCATTAACATTTAAGATAAACAGAATAATGTCCCCCAGTGGTGTCTACATCTTAATCCCTGGAACCCATAAATGTTACTTTATATGCAACTGCAGATGTGATTCAGTTTTTTGAGATGGAGAGATTATCCTGGGTTATCTGAGTGGCCCTAGATGCAATTACAAGTATCTTTATAAAAGGGAGGCTGAGGGAGATTTCACGCAGAACAAGATGTTATTCTTTGCAGATGGAGGTAGGGGCCATGAACCAAGGAATGCAGGGAATGCATCTCTAGAAGCTGGAAAAGGTTAGGGGATGATTCTCTGCCGGAGCCTTCAGAGGGAGTTAGGACCTGCTGACAAATTGATTTTGCCCCAGGAAGACTGATTTCGGACGGGTTGCCTCCCAGACTGTAGGAGAATACATGTGTTTTGTTGAAGCCACCATGTTTGTGGGGGCTTTGTTACAGCAACCTCAGGGAACTAAAACACTATTCTGTATCATTTGGTTACTGAGCCCATCTTACACTTCCAGAGGAAAGACTATTTATTTATGATGTTTTATTCTTTTAATAAAAGAATTATTCTATACTAAAAATACTGGGTTTTATACTAAAAATTAAAAAATGGTATCCTATGATGTTTTAATAAATCAACTGGGCTGTTAAACACTTAGGTCCTTATGAGAAGCAGTATAATTTTGTGGTTGTGAGCATAGCTTTTGGAGTTAGAAAGTCTACCTTACATACTGGCTATGTCTTTTAAACTCTAAAGATTACAAACTTTAAGTGGCTCTGTGCATTAGTTTTCTAATCTGTAAAATGGAACGGTGATAGAAACTTCTTTAACAGATGCTGTAGAGGATTAAGTGGGAAAAAAATACAGGTAAAGCACTGAGAGCAGTGCCTGAAATGGAAGAGATGCCATTCAAGTGTTTGCTTTCATTGCTGTTCTGCTGTGACTTTAACATAACTTTCAGGTGTTTCTGCAATCCCTTTTTGGAAACAGACATTCTCATGAGTGTCAGCCATACACTCTGTGAGTTCTACAGGGTTCTGTACAGTCCCTTTCAAGGGGAGATCTGGCATGGGCTCTCTCCTCTCTTCCAGCCTGCTGCTCCTCTTGATTGTTTCAGTCATTGACTGTTGTGAAACAAATCACCCCAAAACTTAGTGGAGGAGAGCAACAAATATGTATTTTCTAGAACTGAGAAGGTTGTCTGGGCTCAGGTGGTGGTCTCCTGCTAGGGGAGGCTGAGGTCACTCAGGCAGCTGCACTCTACTGGGAGCTTGGTGGAGGCTGAGTGTTCAAGGTAGCCTCTCGTCCTTCAGAACCTCTCTTAGGTGGCCTTTCACCCTGCAGCAATCAAACTTAAGCTTTTTCAAGCCATTTCAAGATATAAAAAGCAGGATCTCCCAGGATTCTTGAGGACAGTATTACTTCCAACACAATCTCTTGGTCAGAGCATGTCATAGGCCAGCTGAGATTCAAGGGGAAAGGAAACAAAATCTGCCTCTTGACAGGAGGTGTTGATGGAGAGGGGAGGAATTATGGATGGCAGTGTTGGAGACTGTATACACATGGTGCATTCCCCCTGTCTTGTGTATGGGATCATTGGAGGGATCCCAAGAAAGGCTTGAGCCTAGGCATCTTCAGGAGGGTCCGCACTTCCCAGGGGAAATACATGCATGCTTCCCAGGGCAAATCCTGGGAATGCTGCCATTTATCCTCTCAAATTTGGATACTCCAGCAGCTTCAGGGAGCTCTGTAGCCCCAGTGCTTTCTGAAGGAGATGCTCAACAGTCCCTACTGTAGTGGAAGGGGTTACTGTGTGGTCAAACCGCCCCCCGCCACGTTTGAGTAGTTTGAGTGATTTCTCTTAGGACTTCTCTCTTTCCTTGACTTTAAGAAAGGAATCATCACTTCTCTCTACTCCCCCCACCCCCGGAGATCAATGCAGTGGGATAGATAATTTCTGTCCAAAGACAGAATGACTAACTAAAGGTTGGGGAAAGTATGTGACAACGTATAACTCTCTAGTTATTTCTTCACCCTCCTTCTATAACCCAAAGTCCCTTAACAGAGATACACAGAATTATAAAATGTGAGAGCTGGATTCATCCTGTAGAGAGTCCAGTTCAGAGACTTCCAACTAGGCTTCAGACTATTTAAGATTTTATTACCCTCCTTCCACAATATAAAAGCAACTACAGGGAGGGAGCAAGAAGACTTCTGGCGGGGCGCCTGAGTGGCTCAGTTGGTTAAGCGACGATCCCGGAGACCCGGGATCGAGTCCCACATCGTCGGGCTCCCTGCTTGGCAGGAAGCCTGCTTCTCCCTCTCTCACTCTCCCTGCTTGTGTTCCCTCTCTAGCTGCGTTTCTGTCAAATAAATAAAATGTTTAAAAAAAAAAAAAAAAGAAGAAGACTTCTGGTAACTCCCTCCCCCCTCCAGCTTTTATGTATTTCACAGGTTTGGTTTCCACATAGATTTTGTTTAAACAAGAATTTCACCATTAATACCAATTTGAAATCTCTGAGAATAAAACTCAATAAGGTTAATTCCCCTGTCCAGGCAGAGCTGCATAAGGAAGCCAGGGTGACTGGGAATTTCCTGGGGTGGCAGTGTACAGAGTACTAACTACCTCCTTGGAGGTGTAAGACGATGTAGGGACCTATGTTTCCCAGACTTCTGCAGGATTTATGGAAGCTGAAGGCATACAAAGATGGGCTGCATGGGTCTGGGGTGTTGACAACCTCAAGAAACACTTGTGATGTCAAACAGGGTCACAAAACTGCCTTTAAGGAAGATGAAGCCAAGAAGTTGCACAAATTACGCTACATGTTTGGATGACTAAGGTGTAGACGTTTTCCTTCTCTCTCTTTCCACATCTAGCTTTTACACTTCCCTGTAACTTTTGCGTAAGTATTTAAAGAGTCTAGGTTTGAAGGGGTATCAAAATTTTCACCTTCCTGTACCACTCACAGGAGGATCCTTGATGGCCCCAGGAACTCGGATAGCTAATGGTGAATCCAGAGTGATGAGGATCCAAGTCTCTAGAATCCTATCCCAGTACCTTCTCTCACTCTGAAACTTCTCCTTTATAAAGAAACTTATCCATAAATGATACTTATCCATAAACAAAGAGCACATAAGGAACTTGTCTTCCCACTGCCTCATTTTTTTATTCAAATAAATCAAGAATATAGTTTCTCTTTCTTCCAGCTATTATGAGCCTTGCTGATATACTGTACATGACCCTTTGGATAAAGGCATAATGTAAGACAAAACTGTATTAATAAGATATTGCTAATATTAATCAATATGAAATGCAATAGTGTTCTGGGGTGAGAAAGTCAGGAAAGAATGCTATAAACTTTTCTGGGATCTGCAAGACCAGACACTTTCCAATGCCTATTGGTAAATACCCAGGCTAGAAACGGTCCCCCAAAGTGCAGTAAAGCATGCAACTCTAATGTTTGTGTTACATGGAAATCACAGCTTGGAAAACTCTAACAAATCTCTTCCATCATGAAAACAGTGAGAGATGTTTAATTTCATGTAATTATCCAGTTAGAATGGAAGCTCCATCACATTCTGTGCTCCATGTGATAACTGCTTAAAGAAGTCAGGGTCCTTATATTCCTAGTCTATAGGCCATACTCTAATTGAACTTCTTAATGTATCTGACAGATGGGAAATAGCTCATTTTGACCCTTGATGTCCAGGCTTTGGTTCACATAACTTAACAACATGAGATTATTACTTGTGTATTTTCTACAAGTCTGCAATAAAGACCCCGGTTCCAAGGAAAGCAATCAAAAAAATTTTTTAGGACTTTATTTGCTTATGAGAGAGAGAGAGAGATAGATAGAGAGAGAGAACATGCAGGTGAGTGAGTGGGAAGGGGGAGGGGGAGAGGGGGAGAATCTCAAGCAGACTTGGGGCTCAATCTCATGACTCTGAGATCATGACCTGAGCCAAAGCCAAGAATGGATGTTTAATTGAGGGAGCCATCCAGGTACTCCTCAAAATTTTGTTTTTTTGTATTTCTCCTTTTGGCTATAAGCCAAGTAGAGAAAGTCAAGTATCACATGGTTTCACTTACTTGTGGTGCATAAGGGGTAACCTAGGGGACAGTAGGAGAAGGAAAGTAAATGGGAAGTAGGGTAATCCAGGGAGAGAAATGAAACAACAGAGACTTTGGACACAGAAACAAACTGAGGGACTTGGAGGGAGGGGGTGGGGGGATGGGATAGCCAGGTGGTGGGTACTGAGGGCACCTATTGCATGGAACACTGGGTGTGGGGAATGGGGAATGAATCTTGGAACACTGGAAAAAAATTTTAAGTAACAATAAAAAATGCATAAAAAAAGAAGCTTACATTGCTAGACACTCACTCATTAAACCAAGAGAAAATAGTTATATCATTTTCATTTTGCAAAGTGAGCTGTTAAGTTACATGGTGGTTGAACAACTTCTCTGAGTTTACATTAGCCCTGGACAGAATTGGGAATCAAACCAGTCATCCTGACTTGCCAGGCTTTCCAAAAATTATAGAACATTTTATTTATTTAGTATTAATTCATTAATTTATTTATGAATGAGAGAGACAGAGACAGAGAGAAGACAAGCAGGGGAAGGGAGAGGGCAGATTCCACACTAAGCATGAAACCTGATGTTGGGCTTGACGTCACAACCCCAAGATCATGACCTGAACAGAAATGGAGAGTCAGACTCTGAACCAACTGAGACACAAGGCACCCCAAAAACATTTTAAAGTTTAATTCTGACCCCATCAAGTCCACATATATTCTATGTATCTCTCTTTTTTTCTTGTCCATCAGAGGATATTCATTGGACATTCAATTTTCTGGGGCTGGAAGAACAGAGTTAGAAAACCAGTAAGCTAATTGAAGCTGAAATGAAACCCAAACAAATCACTCAACAGCTACTGAGCACACGTCAACATTAGATTCATAATTTTAGCTCTAAAAACCTAAAGAGGACATCCAGCCCCCATCTCACAAGCATTCAAACTTAAGAGGAAGCATAATACCTCATCCAATCAGATCTTGTGTTCTTTGTGGCTCCTTTCCTCCTTGATTTCTACCTCCCCTGGGTCATTCCCCTCTTGTCTCCTTACCTGTGTTGTTTTCTCCCACCAGTCCTTCATATCCTACTAGTCCTTGCAGTTATGCCCCATCTCTCCTCTCATCTCCACCTACACTGTCTCTCTGGGTGGGTTTGTCTATGTCCCTGGTTCAGTTACCATAAACATGTCATTGATACCAAAAGTTGTGTCTCCATGCTCTAACAAATCCATAAAGCCGTACCCTGGGCCCCTTGAATTGAACATATCTCAAAGTGAGCACATCATATGCTCCATTCCTCACCCCTTCTGCCTACCCTTCACTCCCACGTCAGACTTTCTGACCTCTTTTGGTAAAAAGCATCTTCCCTTGGTTTAATCAGCCAAAAACTGGGGGCTACCCTTAACTCCTTCTTCTCCACCACCTGCCACATCTAATCCATTGTGAAGCCCTGCCAATTTTCCCACCTCTCCATCCCTACCATCTGCCCACTTTGATTCATCTCCACTGCCTCCTTCCTAACCTAAGCTACTGGTTTTGAACTTGCTGCTTCCACACACGATGTACACCGGCTACTCCTCCCCCAATGGTGCCAGATCAACTGACAGAAGGTTGTGAAAACCCAGAAGCTAAGAATTATGGTCTTGGATGTGCCTCTTACTGGCTGGGTGAGCTTAAGGCAGGACACATGACCACCGCCCCCACCCCACCCCCCCAAGGACCTACCTGCTTCCTCTGTTATAGTGGGAATAAATAACACTTCACTTTCTAAGAGATGGGAGTTCAGCCACATGATCGCTAGAACATGCTGTTAGTATTAAGAGCAGTGATCCTGTGCAAAATCTCAAATAGACTCACACAATGAAGTAGCAGCCATACACAGATCAAATCCAAGCAGTATCACTAGAAATCCAGCAACTGTGGCATTTTGGGAGAGACAGTTTTCATACTTTTGGGCCACTAAAAGCACCTTTTAAAGATTCTAAGCTTTAGAGTTTCCCAACTTCTGAGTCCCACAACTCAAAAGAGATGGGACAAATTCAATTTCTCTGCCTTCTCAGCCTGGAGCTAACACACATTCATGTTACTCAACCCTGGCAAAACACACCTTCTCTAAGTTTATGAAAAGGTAACATGACGACTGAATGTCCATTCTGGCAAGGAGGGCAGAGAGGCCCCAGAAGCATTGGCATGCCTCAGCTCAGCCCTCGTAGCTGAGAGCCTCTGCCTGTGCCAGGGGCAGGAGGGTCTCTGCAAGAAGAGGCTGATGGCTTAATCTGGGCATGATTTATGGCTTCATAGCCTCCAAGCCTGGTTCTTTGACCTTCCTGGAGATTGTGTAGGCTATCTAATGTTCTTTAATAAATTACAGCCTTGTTTAAACAAGCCATGTGATCTCTGTATTTGCAGCCACAAAGGAACACTGCTCCTCACTCTTCAAGTCTCAGTCAGAGCACCTTTTTTTCTGGCAAGCCTTTCCTGAATCCCTGGTTACACTGCATTTATCATGTACTCTTAGGGTAGACAGTACTTTTCCTTCTCATGGGCACCATGTTTGTAGACGTGTTTTAAATTACTTGATTGTCTTTCCTGCTCTACTATATGTTCCACAAGGGTTGGGCTATGTCTGCCTTTCTGCCTTGTTCCTCCCTGTCTTCCCAGCACCTAGCATACTGGGTAGCACACAGTAATCACTCAATACATGTTAACTTGAATCAAATTACTGACACCTAAATGATTCATGCTGTGTTAAAGACTAATTTTCTTCATTTTCTCATTTTTTCTCTCATTAGAGGTGAAAAATAGCTGTCCCTCATCCTCTTTTTTTTTTTTTTGCTTAAGATTAAAAGGTAACCTGGACAATGTGGAGGTTACTGGAACTTTGGGTTTGGGGCCTGATTCATTGCCGAGCTTTCTTGAGTTCTTGAAGTTGCTGATTTCTTGAAGCTTCTACTTTTAAAGACAAAGATAGGGCTTTTTAGACAAAGATGATTCAATTAGGGCTAGACACTCCACTTAAATTGTAATAAGCCCACGAGGAAAAAGAGAAGGATGTCCTCAGCATGTAAAGAAGGTGCCAGATATAGCAGGGCAAGAGAAATCAATGCCCAGGGTGTTTATGGGGTTGGGGCCAGAAAGAAGCACCCTCCTTCCCTACATCATGGCCCAGCATGAAGTACAACAGAAGGTGAGGACACAGGGTGGGCAGTGGCAGTGGTGTGCTCAATGTTTTATAAACATCTCTCTGAAAAAGAATAAAAGCACCTAAGAAAGAAAAGGAAAAAAGAGAGAGAGAGAGAGAGAGAGAGAGAGAGAGAGAGAAAGAAAAAGAAAACAAATCTCAATTAACAGCATCTACTGATTTTTGCGGTGGAAGTACACCACTGTGGCCAATTCCAGGCTGCCAACCAACATGCCATCACTGAATGTAGGAGACATTGAGAAAAAATTTGCATGACCAGTTGGCAGGAGCTAGTCTGGCACACCACTGGGGCAGCAGGGAGGACAATAATAGAAATATTGGTACAACTTTAGTGTGAAGAGAGGTCAATGCTCAAAATCTATGCCTCATTCCATACAAAGAATGACACAGCTAGGCATCCATGATCTCCCCACCACCTACACACACACACACACACACACACACACACACACAAGAACTGGAAAACGGAATGGGCTCAGAGATGGAACGCCACATCTTCAGAAATGAAGAGCACCAGAAAGAAATTATTTAGGAATATTTATAAAGGCTTTTATTTTTTAGGACTTTTAAATATATATGTATCTGTATGTGTGTGTGTGTGTGTGTGTGTGTGTGTGTGTGTGTGTTGTTTATATAAACTTTTAAATTGCCTTAAAAGGCTATTGGTAGTTAAAGAAAAATAATTAAAATGCCTCCTGGGGGGTTAAAATAAAGGATAAGAATAGCATTAGCACAAAGGGCACAAGGGGAGAAATGAATTCATGCTCTTGTTAGGGTTTCCATACTTTTCATGAAGAAATAAAATACTGTTTGAAGGGATATTTTCATGACTTAGTGATATACACTGTAATATCAACCACTAAATAAATACAGGAAATGTTACATAAATCAGTATTAAAACAAAACCAATTCACCTAAAAGTAGCCGGAAAAGGAGAAACAGAGGAGCAAAGAACAAATGGCATAAAAAAATACCAAGATTAAGGATCTTAATCCAACCACTTTAATAATTAAATTAAATACAGATGAATTCAACACACCAATTAAAAATTTTAAAGTGTAAATGGCAGTGCTTCTGTTGCACTGGCTACATTTCAAGTGCTCTATAGCTAAAACTCTACTGAACAGCACTTGTCTAAAGAGTCACTAACTCTGAATGAATTGGGGGGATGGAGCGGTCCAGGAGAAGGATTCAGTCATGATAATATGTAGATTCCAGACGGTGCAAGTAAACTAATTAGACAATTGGAATTTTCAAGGAAAATAAAAAGTTGATCAGGAAAGTAAATGCAGTCACGGTGTACCTGAGTGTGCAGTGAACAGTACTGCTGTGGGCAGAATTGCATCAACACTGGAAATGATTTATTCTCAACTGGGAGATAACTACATTGGGAGGGTGGGAGTGAGGAGAGGTGCTTAGTGATGAGAGAGAGCTAACCCTCATCTACTGTAAGAAGAGACTACTAGAAGACAACGAACATCGATAAAAATAGTATATACATATTTCTGGGAACACGGAGGTGAAGAATATGGATAAAAATTGAAGGAGTTGTTGAATGGGGAGTAGAACAGGAGGTAGGATGGGGTAGGGTAGGAAACTGCCATTTGTGATAAGCCTTTGGGAGGTATTTGGTTTTTAAATACATATGCATAGATTAGCTGGATAAAATAAAATACCTGTACCAAAAAATCCAGACAGAATCTAACTGTTGCCCATCCTTTCAGTACTTGGTTATGACATTCTTGCAGCTAATGGGACCATTGCCATGCACGGAGCTTCTGTGTTATAATGGAATTCATTTAATGTTTACTACAAACAGACAAATATATAAGAAGATAAATAAATAAAATAAACATAAGGAAGGAAGAGACATTCTGAAGGTGCAAAGAAGGATTTATCTATAGATGAGATGGATACCAGGTCCCCAGAAGGTAAGAGAAAAGAAAGCAGAAAGAGACTCTATGTGGCCCAGGAGTCTAAGGTGGGAAAGTGAACAGGTGGCAGAGCTTTATCTAGGATCTGTTTCTCTCCATCACGGCAAGGTACAGCTCAAGAAAGACATGTTTGCTTCCCAAAGAGAATGAACCCAGCATCTGGGAAACTGCACTCTCGGTACCAAGTGCTAGGAAATGCCTATCCCACTTTACATACAGGATTGCTCAGAGTTAGAGTGGCCTGCTGGGATGACAGCCCTGTCACCTCAGGCTGTGTGATCAGAGGGGAGCACTTAGTACCCTGAGTCCCAATCTCTCTGTTCAGGCTACTTCTTCCAAGTGCTGGAATTTGGGACAACACTACTGAAGAGATTTAAGACTGAAAATGAAACTGAGTAAGTTGGTAATGATGACACTTTGGTCATTACTACTATATGACAGTGTTTCCCAGAGGATATAGAGGGACCTGAAGTTTTATACTTTTAATATGAAAAGTTTACCCTGAGCAGAAGGTCCCTCTGAGTAGAAGTGGCCTGATGATTATATACATGCCTCCAACCACAGAGCCAAGATTTCACATATTTTAATACACGATCTTCTCTTCGGTGCTGACTTGCGTGTTCGTTTTCCTTCCTATCTAGTCTACTGTATGGTAAAACTGTTCCCAGTTCCACGTCTTGCCACACAATCCACTCAGCAAAATGCTCCATCAGGCAGTTAACTGTCTGGATTGTCTGCTCAGGTGGTACGTTGTAGCAAAAGGCAATTTTCTACCAGACCACCAGGAAGATTTAAAGTTCACTGATAGGACGCCTGGGTGGCTCAGAGGGTTAAGCCTCTGCCTTCAGCTCAGGTCATGATCTCAGGGTCCTGGGATCAAGTCCCACATCGGGCTCTCTGCTCAGCGGGGAGTCAGCTTCCTCCTCTCTCTCTGCCTGCCTCTCTGCCTATTTGTGATCTCTCTCTCTGTCAAATAAATAAATAAACTCTTTAAAAAATAAAAATTTAAAAAAAAGTAAAGTTCACTGATAGGACACAGTGAATGGCTAGAAACCATGCACTCCTGGTGAACCTCTCTAGCGAACGTCATCTCGGACCCCAGAACAAAAAGAAACACTGAGAGGACTGCTCCCCACTGCATGGCTCACTCTCACAAGTCTCTGTGAGGTGTGTGTGAAGAGAACTGTTCTACTGAAGAGGAAACTGCTCTTTAGAGAGGCTAAGTCACCCACTGAATTTGATGAAAACACAAAAAAGAGGACTTTTTCTATTCCCACACCCTTGTTCCTGCCTGCCTCCCTCCATAACTCATGTGGTACACCTCCAGGGGTCATGTACAATGTCTGAGGTGGTCTGGATTCCTACACGGGAGGGAGAGCTGCCTTACTGCAGTCATTTGAGGCCTACGTCCCAACAGCTGAGAAAGAGAAAAAATTATTGTTGGGAAACCATGTAACACAAAATATACTGGGGGTTGTGAAAGGTCAAGCCATTTGTCAAGAGTCCTAGGAAGTGAGTCAGCAGTAGAGATACAAATTTCAAGGGCCAAGTCATGGTGGCACCCTAAAAGTTGTCTTTCCTATGTGTGGTTTTCTTTATTGGAAGATTAGAAAGCCTTTGGAAATTAGGAACTGGATTCCCTTTCTTGCTGCATGACACTCCCACCCACCCTGTGACCCACATCATGAATCTGAGAGTCACTGTGGACTCTTATTCCAGAATCACCTCTCCTTCTTCACCCCCTCATCTGATCCATCACACAGTCCTATTCAGTGGAACTCTGGAGTACATCTCAATTCTATCTTCCTCTTATCATGAGGGTTATTCTACAGTCGACTGCCTGGGCTGTAGCCACAGCGCTGTCTCTGGGTCCCTAGGAGCCCTCTCCAGCTGTGTTTGGGAGCACTCCTGCTCCCCAGCCCACACCAGCTCCATACACCGCCATGTTGCAACTGCTTCCACGCAGACTCGCACTATACCCTATAAGTAGCCTCTTGCTTTTAGTTTTTAGGCATTCCAGAAAGCAAGGTTAAACATTTTTGTGTTGTTCAGTTACCTTCTTTACTTCTTCCACTTTGTGTCTTTTGCCCATTTTTCAAACTTGCACTGTTTTTTTTAATGTTTTACATAGTAGTATCTATATTCATATTTCAACTTTCTCTTTAGAAGCAAATTATTTAATATTTCTTTTCATATTTCAAGTTACCTTTAAAACAAAAAAAAAAAGTGTGAGTAAAAATAATGAAATAACTCTGCCAAAGCATTAAATCTCACCCCACGGTGGAGTTTCCCTAGAAATAATCTACATAAAGTGAATAAACTCTGTCTTTAGGTGTTAGCACTGAACCATATTATCATCAACATGAATTCTTATTGTTTATAAATAACACTGAAAATGATCAAAGGACAGAAATTTAGGAAGGAAAGAAGGAAAGTTAGCTGGCCTCACACCTCACACTCTTTTCCTTCATCCAGATCTTGGTGTTAAACTTCTCCAGAGAATGCCAGGTTCTTTTAAATGTTTCTTTTATATTTCCTTAATTATTGGTATTAGAATAAAACTCATACATCACTATGATTATCACTCAAAATAGATCACCAAGAATATGAACCCTAACACTTATATCTTTATGTGAAAGGGGAAAGGAGATTCCTAGGGCTTCTATTTATATTTTTAAAAATTTCATTAGAAAATCATTAAGGGACAAAGAATATGCTTTGGTTTATTGCCAAAAAAAATTTTTTTTGTAGTCTCTCCTCTCTGTTTTACATAGAAACCTACAAAAGTTGAACTGCCTTTCAAATTCAAACCCATTTCCTTGGGACAGGTAAAAACCATGTTGAATTAAATATCCACCACATGGAAATATTCCAGATTCTTGATGCTCTAACTTTCCCCCTATTGCCTGTCAATGCTCATCAGGATTGGAGACCAACTGCTCTAGAAGGTGGGTCTGTGTGTTTTATTCAAGTTGCTGTCTGTCCCATTCAGTTAATGCTAATCTGCATCACTTACCATTTACAGCCACCAACTCTACTCTATCTGCAGCTGCAGTGACATTTTTACATGAGGAAAGACATGTGTTGCCCACCTGTCAGGTGAGGACATAATGGAGCTAAGCTCTCTACCCTGTCTCATACCACATGGGGAGTGATGAAGACACAAAGGCCTGGGTTCAGTTTCTGCTCAGAGAGAGGGTGGTGAGAGATACTTATTTGTGTGCTGTGCTCTCAAGGAAATGACCCTTAGGTGAACCACTTTCACCAGATTGGAGAAGCCCCTCTCCAAGAAGTGGGTCTGTGTCTGCAGTGCTTTCAGCCTCTGTTTTCAAAGTTTGAGCTCATAAACTCTCACTGTTTGATGCTTCACTTAGTGGGCCAGAAACACCTTCCCAGGACAGAGGTCTGGGCAAGAATTATGGCCCTGTCACGCCTCTATGGCCTAGGGAATAGAGGCGAAATGTCTTCACTTTATCAAAGTTGGCTTACTCTAAGTCTCTAAAAACAAAAGCAAGGTATTCTAAATGTAGGGTCTCCCGCACCACATTTTTTTTTTCCCCAGAGAGCATGTTGCTGTATGTGGCACAGGTGTGTCTTCAGAAATTCAGCTGCAACAAAGGAAACCCACCTGGAGGATTAGAGCTCAGGGTTCCCGTCAACTACACTAATCCATGCTTATCTGGCTATGCTGGGCAAAGCATTCTTTCAGCACGCTCTTGTGTCTGCTGGCCATAGCAACCTGCCAGCCTGCCCGGGGAAGTGACTATTTGAAGAGTTATTTTATTTTCTAGTGGCTTCTCTTTCCAATAACAGCCTGGCCATGGAAATATTCATGCACGAGGATGACAACAATGACGATGATGATGATGACGATGATTTTCAGGATCTGGTTTTCATACTGAATAATAGTTGAAGCAGTTTGGGTCATGACTTTCCTTTATAGGTGAAAATGCCACATAATGCAAGTTAAGGCTATGTGAGCCAATATATTTCATCGCCCAGCACTGTAATCTATTAAGCCGGAGATATTTTCAGGGAATTGCCTTAAATCCTTTGGTGGTTTAAAGTAGCTTCAGAGGGATTAGTGGCTTAGAGGTAATTGTTATTGCTAATATTTTATTTGAAATGTCCTGTTCAGCAAAGGTAATGTGACATTTTGCTCACTGGAAATGCTGTCCTTCTAGCCAAAGGGATGAGTCAAAAGGTCAATGTCTGGGAGAGGAAGGGAAGGGAGCCCATGAAACAAAGAACAAGGGCCCAAAGCTGGGTGATCAGTATAAGCTACATGTATCAGAGCCGACTTTCTTTTGTGTGGACCTTGGGGAGAAGGAATGTTAATTTTATATGAATTGTGAGATTAATCTAGATAGAAAATCAGCTCTAAAGGGAAAGCTGAGCTGGAGTTTCAGTTTTTTTAGTAACGAAAATTAAATTCAAGGAGGTGCCTCTTTGCAGGTGTACTCCCTTCCACCAAGTCAGTAAATACTGGAGCTCCTCTGGGCCATCTCAGTCTCTAGGCTAGTAGATCTCAAATATAGAATGCTTAAGAAATAAGTTGGGACACTTACTAAAAAACTAAAAATTCTTTGCTGGGGTGCCTGAGTGGCTCAGTTGGTGAAGCCACTGCCTTCAGCTCAGGTCATGATCCTGAAGTCCTGGGATCGAGTCCCACATTGGGCTCCCAGCTCCGTGGGAAGTTTGCTTCTCCTTCTGAGCTTCTCCCCCCCATGCTCTCTCTCACTTTCTCTCTCAAATAAATAAATAAAATCTTTTTAAAAAAAATTCTTTGGGATCTACTACCACCAACTCTGATTCTACAGTTCTGAGATGGCTCTACAAACCTGCATTTCTAACCAGAGAGCACCAAGGGATTCTGAAGCAAGAATGTGCTATGTCTAGAGAAACACTGGGTTAACCAGTCCTTTGCTTGCTCATGATACCATGTTTCTCAAAATTCTATCTATGGCACACATGAAACCTTTGAGTTCTCCACACTTACATCAAAATGGCAATCGAAATCCCCACATGAATGTTCCAGTAGTGGTGCCATTGCCCAGCAAATTTTACAACACAAAACGCAGATGGCGCCTGCCTTCCTCGCACTATGCCTTCTGCAACATGGCTCTGGCACTGGTCCTGGCTCCCATCGTCACTGATCACCTCTTGTCTGAACCACAGCACTGTGCCACTGACTAGTCTCCCTCCATCCCCTCTTCAATCTGCTCCCCTCAGTGAGCCAGAGGGGCCTTTGCAAGGTATGTTTTCATGGGGCACTGCTTCCTGGGAAAATGCTCCAGGGACTTTTTATTGCCTCTTGGATGAGGATCAAAGTCCTTTTTTTGGCTTGCAAAGCCCTACTTGGTGATGACTCCACAACTACCTCCGCAGTCTGGACTCCCACAATTTCTGACTCTGTGGTCTAGCCACACTGTACTTTCTTCTGTTCCTCAAAGGGGCCACACTCACCCTGGCACAGGGAGTCAGCTTTTTCCTGTGGTCTTCTCCCTTTTCCTTGGCCTAGGGACCACCTAGAACTCCTGTAGATGACATTCCATATTTTGCTTTATGAACTTCTCCTGACCTAGCTCAGTTTCCCTTATGATATCTCTTCAAACAGTGGTATACTTTGCATAAAGTTTTGTGTGTGGTTAATGCCTGCCTTTCCTTAGACTGTGAGGTCTACAAAGGCAGCAGTGGGGGCCTTTGTGGCTCACCCTTGTATACCCAGGATCTACCACAGTACTAGGTGCATGGAGACCCTCAATAAATATTTGGGGAATGACTGAACTGTGTGGTACATGTTGACGAAAAAAAAATTTCATTTGAACTTCTTGAGATAGAGAAACCAGAGGAGACCTAGCAGAGAGAGACACTGGGGACTTCAGGCCAAGTCCTTACCAGTGGACTGGTAAGGTCATTAATAAGACAATTAAGGCAAGCAGAGGACAATATAATTACTGCTTAAGCACATCCATTAAGTATATACAAACTTTGTACTCAGGTATACCATTTTAAGCTCAAGTTAATTTCCCAGTGATAAAAGGATATGACCTTTTTGAAATAATGGTGATTCTGATTAAGAAATCATTAGATTTTACACAGCATTAAAAGTATTTAGAATAATGAATGCTCTTTGGTTTATTAGAGTCAGAAGTTGGGTGTCATTTTCCTGGGACATTTCCCTCAAAACAATATTAATCCATTTTATGGTAAAGGCTCTCAAGGGCTTGCTGGCTCTCAGGAAATTCTTTATCCCAATTTTCACAGTGATTCTGAAAAAATAAGATCAGCTCCAGAAATCCTCAACGGCTGAACATAGAGCTGAATGCATCTGTTAAATGGATCAGCATTTTAGATCAGTCAGGATCTATGTGTCATTGGGGTCTCTCATTTCCTAGTTAGAACTCTTTCTTTACGGTGTTTTCTTCAAAGAAGGCCAGAGAGCTTTTCAAATAGAAATGACAAACTCAAGAGATAGAAAAAGCAGACAAATACAGGGGCGCCTGGGTGGCTCAGTCGGTTAAGCGACTGCTTTTGGCTCAGGTCATGATCCTGGAGACCAGGGATAGAGCCCTACATCGGGCTTCCTGCTCGGCGGGAAGCCTGCTTCTCCCTCTCTCACTCCCCCTGCTTGTGTTCCTTCTCTAGCTGTGTTTCTCTCTGTCAAATAAATAAATAAAATCTTTAAAAAAAAAAAAAAAAGAAAAGGCAGACAAATACAAAAGACTTTTACAGTTAAGACCCAAAGGGGAAGAGTCACTAAAAATTAACAAGTGGAAAGGATGGCACAGAGTAAGAGCATGTTGGCAAAATAAATTAATACATGTGACAGTATTATAAAGAACAGGATCAAGGATGGAGCTGCTTTGACTCTCTATGCAGAACTCAACCCAAAGGAGAAAATAATCCATTCAACATGCCTGCTTCATAGGAAAGACATCTCCCCACTTCACAATGTCTGGAGTAACTCCTAATTCCTCACTATTCCCCATCAGTACGTGACGAACCAACTTTAAAACTGCACCAAAGCGGTGTAGGAAAAGGCTGGGTCTAATGTTTTTGGTTTCTGTATCTGCTATACTAGGCACTTTTACATAGATTTGGGTTTGTAAACTAGAAAAACAGATTTTTTACTCTGGAAGGTTCTTCTGTGGCAAATGTGAAACGCCAGCCCCCACATGTAGGGATTTTAGGGAGAAAATCCTGAAAGGAAATGATATGGGGGCGGGGGGGGTTCTCTCCAAAAATGCAGAATCAAATGAGCATACACAGGATAATGTCTCCCACTGACAGGCCCTCCCATAGGTTCTGTGGCTCCAAGCACTTCACAGTGGCTCACTGTGACTCTAAGAGGAAAGACAAGGAGCACAAGGCATTAGAGGACTGTCTATGAGGGAAAAGGGAAAACCATGGCAGAAAAGTGCGGTGTAGGAAATAGAGACCATGCACGGATCTGAAAACCTGAAAAGAATACCCATTATCTTTAGAAAAATAAAGGAAGATACCATATTTATGAGACAAGAATAACATGGTATAAAAAAGAAAAAATCAGAAAACAGAAAAGTTTCCTGGAAATAAAACAAATATAACATCAGATATAAAAACTCAATAGAAAGCTAAAAGATAAAATTGAGTCTCTCAGAAGTATTAAAAATATATGCGAAAGAGTAGAGAGAAATTATAAGAAAGCTAGAGGATCATTTGAGGATGCACAAATCCCAATAATTGAAATTCCAGAAAGAAAGAACAGGTAAAACAAGAGGGAATTTATTTTAGAGTTTCCAACAATTGAAGGACATGATTTTTCAGATCATGAGAGCATACCTAGTGCCTAGCATAAGACACAAAAGAAGCATATTCTTGAAATTTTTCAGAACATAGAAAACAGGAGAGTAGACAAAAGCTTTTAAGGAAAATAAAATAATTTATTCATAAAAGAATCAGAAGTCAAAGCAACTGAATGATTGATTTGAGAAAGAAAGGTAGAGAGAGCATATGAGCAGGGAGGAGGGGCAGAGAGAGAAGGAGAAGCAGGCTCCCTGCTAAACAGAGAGCCCAATGCAGGCTCAATCTCAGGACCTTGGGATCATGACCTGAGCTGAAGGAAGGTGCATAACTTACTGAGCCACAAAGGCACCCCAAGAAGTTAAAGAAAGCTTGAGAAAGAAGAATAAAGCTGGAAGTATCACAATCCCAAATTTCAACATATACTATAAAGCTATAGCAATCAAAACAGCATGGTACTGGTATAAAGAAAGATACGTAGATCACTGGAACAGAATAGAGATCCCAGAAACAAATCCACATTTATTTGATCAATTAATTTACGACAAAGGAGGCAAGAATATACAATGGGAAAAGGACAATCTTTTCAGTAACTGATGCTGGCAAACTGGGCAACTACATTCAAAGGAACAAAACTGGACAACTTTCTTATACCACAGAAAAATAAACTCAAAATGAATTAAAAACCTAATGTGAGACCTGAAACCATAAAACCCTAGGAGAAAACACAGGCAGTAATATCTCTGACATCAGCCAAAGAAGTATCTTTCTAGATATGTCTCTTAAGGGAAACAACAACAAAATTAAATGATTGAGACTACACCAAAATAAAAAGGCTTTTGCACAATGAGGGAAAGTGAAAAAAACAAAAAGCAACCTCCTGAAGGGGAGAAGATATTTACATGTGACATATCCAGTTAAGGGTTAGTATGCAAAATAAGGAAAGAAATTATGTAACTCAACACCAAAAGAATAATCCAAATAAAAAAATGGCAGAAGACACAAACAGACATTTCTCTAAAGAAGTCATATGGATGGCTAATAAACACATGAAAGGATGCTCAGCATCACTTATCCTCAGGGAAATACAAATCAAATTATAATGAGATATGGCCTCACAGCTGTCAGAATGGTTAAAATAAAAAACACAAAAAATAAGCATCAGCAAGGATATGAAAAAAAAGGAACCCTTACTCAATGTTGGTCAGAATGTAAATTGGTACAACCACTGTGGAAAATAGTATGAAGGATTCTCAAAAAATTAAAATTAGAAACACCATATGATCAAGTAATTGCATTATTGGATATTTACCCAAAGAAAATAAAACACTAGTTCAAAAAGGTACATGTACTCCTATGTTTACTGCAGCATTATTTAAATAGCCCAGACATGGAAGCAGCCCAAGTGTCCACTGATAGATGAATAGACAAAGGAGATGTAGGGTGTGTGTGTGTGTGTGTGTGTGTGTGTGTGTGTGTGTGTGTGTGATGGAATATTACTCAGCCATAAAAATTAAATCCTGCCATGTGCAACAACATGAATGAATTGAGATGGTAAAATGCTACATGATATGTTAGGGAAAGACAAATACGATATGATTTCACTCATATGTGGAATTTAAGAAACAACAAATGAGCAAACAAAGAAAAAAGAACAGTCTGTGTTTTTGTTTTTTTTTTTGAAGTAGGCTCCACACCCAACATGGGGCTTGAACTCATGACACTGAGATTAAGAGCTGCATAGTCTACCCACTGAACCAGCCAGGCACCTGAAAAAACAGACCCAAACACAGAGAATGAATTGGTGGTTACTAAAGGGGAGGTGAGTGGGAGGAAGGGTGAAAAAACCATTAGATTGACGTTAGAATTCTCAATACTTACACTAGAAGCTAGCAGAAAACAAAAAAAATACCTTCAAATTCTGAGGGAAATGGTTTCAAACCTAAAACTGTCTACCCAGATGAATCACTGATCAAAAATTAAGGTAGTGGGGTCTCTGGGTGGCTTGGTTGATTAAGCATCTGCCTCAGCTCAGATCACGATGCCAGGGTCCTTGGATTGAGTTCCCCATTGAGCTCTCTGCTCAGTGGGGAATCTGCTTCTCCATCTGCTCCTCCCTGCTCTAGGGCTCGCTGGCTCTCTCTCTCAAATAAATCAATAAAACTTTAAAAAAATGAATGAAGGTAGAATAAAGACATCTTTTGTATGACCTCAACTTTCTCATGTGTCAAATTTCTAGGAAGTCATTCAACATGGTATAACATTAAAATGAAGGAGTAACCAAGACAGAAGAGATGGAACCTGAAAATCAGAAGATCAACATAAGATGGAACAAAAAAAAAATCTCCACAGTTTCCATGGACTGAAATTCCAGGGGAAAACTAGGCATTAACTGTAGAGGAAAACAGTTGAGGGCTGGAGCAGGTCACAAGGTGCCAGGAGAGATGGTCGCAAGATGGTGAAATTGAGAGATGGCCGCTACCTGCCATGTTTGAATGTTCTGAAAGAGATTTAGGCTTCTGGGGAGAGTTTGGGACTGATTCAGTAGTAAATGCATAAAGAAAAAATGAAACACAGAGTTATTAATTCCTTGAGGTTAAGGAGTTATGCAAGAAATGAAATCAAGGTCCAGAAGTTTTATAGTTATGATAACATCAACATTAAAGCTGTTCTAACCAAAATTGTGGTGTAGCTGTATGGCTGGGCTGGGTAAGAGGGGAGATGGAAAGGGCACCTGGCTGGTGGGGAGGAGGGGAGCAGCGTGTGTAGATAATGTCTACAAAGAAAGACTCCAGAAGAAATATTGTAAACATGTGTCTTCATGATGGAGGTGTAAATTTAGGTAGAGCATTCAGAATGACTGTCTTATAGAACCACACATGTCTCTACACTGTGTGTGTGCCCATGTCTTTCATGAAAAGGGAAAACTAAGTTAAAAATGTAAGGAAAGCATTTTGGAAAGTAAATTGATAAGAAAATGAGAGCATTTACTTGTTGAGCAAGTGATCTTTACTCCAAAGAGGTCAAGGCTGTGTACATGGGTACTCCCTCTCTGTGAAGTAGCTGATTAGACAACTCTCCGTAGACACATTTCTAAATCATCTTTGAGGCTCAGGGTGGTTTAATAATTCTATAGTCTTAATCATGGCAGAGCCACTTCATCACCAGGGAATGACGCCTAGAGCTTTAATGATAAGAAAGTAATGGATATGCTCATTGCTCAGGGCCTCCTTCTTCCATCCACCAAGAAATCGTACTGAAAGCCAGATATATGTTAAATTCTTGCAGATTAAAAAAAATAAGTAATAATAGGCCTCTGTGTTGTGCTGCAGAGTTACCTTTGGCTAAAATCATCTCCTTGGCCATTTATCACTTTGCTCCCTAAGCCCTGGACTCAGGTGGGAAGCAGATTGAGTCATTTGTAAACCCCATTAATTACAGATATACAAGACATATCTTCTTTTATCCTCCTTTCTCCAAAAGGCAAACTGTGATTTGTTCCCTTTCCTATGACCTACACAAAGTAATCCTTCCAAGTAATATTAACATTTAGAATACACAGTCTCTCAAATGATCACTGGACACAATGCTTACTCATCCTAAGCACCAGATATTAATGACATTTTAAAAACATCCGTGCCTGGCTTCCTGAAGTCCCTCCAGAGACTCTAGGAGAACACATTGAAAGTACAGAAAACTTACTTTGTTCTTAAGGAGACTTTGTAAGAGCAATTTTTAAAAAAAAGATGAGAGGATTCTTGATAATTTTTGCCATATAGATCTGTGGGTGTACTGAACTAAAGTCATTTCCATTTACTACACGGTTTATTTGGCCACATTCCTATAGAAGTCATTCCTCAAATACCCATGGACATGATAGAAAAATAAACAAACTGAAATGAACAAGATATGCCCACAAACTGGCTGACAGAAGGGAATCTTCTGAGCCTCTTACTCTACTTTTACTCTTTAGTCTGGGTTCCCATCCCACTCATATTCTATGTACTCCAGGCCACTGGATATCCTTGTAAAGAACAAAATCAATGAGTGAAACCAATAATAGATAAATGGTCAAGTGTGGCTCCTGGGTCTTCAACTTCCATAATCTGTATCTTTCCTGATTCTTTAAAGGTCATTTTGGCTCCACAGTGGCTGACACCATTGCAACATGGTCTAAGGCAACTGGCAGAACTCAGAGGGTTGATATCAGGAGACTGGCTTCCCAGACTTAAAGTGGGACCTCTGGTTTTGGCTGCAGATACATAGAATTAACGGGGAGCAAAAAGACAGATGCCTACTAAGTTTTTAGAGGGCTCCATGGCTCAAGAAATCCCAAACCTGGCTACCAACACCTGGTGATAGCTTTTAGGTCTTCCCCAGGCCCCAGAAATGGAACCAATAAGAAATATGTGTTTGATTTGGTTTTTTTGATAGTGTGGGTTCAACACTTTTCCCATATATGGAAAGCCCATAGTTTAGTTGCAGCACCAGGATTCTGTTACCATAAGAAATAGGTAAGTTTACCCATCTCTCTTGCCCATGCTCAAATTTCAAAGTCCTCCAGAAGAATATCTGCTTGGCCATGTTAAAAGCCACCAGTGCAGCCTCTGGCTGCCTAGGCCAGAAAGAGGGAGGCAGGATCTGGCCTCGTAAGATTCCAAGTGGAAGATGGGCACCCGGATTTACCAACCCACCAACACCCCACACACTACCAAAGGAGCAAATCTACAAAAGGGAATCCAAGTAGTGATTTACCTTGCTAAGAAGGGGGGAAACCACTAAAGGACCACATATACACAAGCATACCTCTCTCCTCCCAACCTTAGAACGCTATACAACCAACAACAAACTCTTCAAAGGTGTCAGTTGATAATGGCTTAAAAAGCCTTACATATTTTCAACAAACATTTATTATGAATAATTCACTTCATCTTTCCAATAATCCAATAAAATTGAAATTACATCCCCATTTAAGGTGACAAAACTGAGGCTCATACAGATAAAAATTATTTTCCCTCGTCATGCAAGTAATAATTGAAGAAGTTGGTATTCAATCTCAGTTATGTTTGACTTCACACTGACGCCGGCGCTACACTGGGGAAGTCCCTGACGCAAGCAGGGCAAATTAATGGGCTTGATGTCAGGGGAAAATTATCACATTAATTAGCACATGGTTACTGCGAGGGCTTTTAAAAACTGACACTAAACTCAGAAAAATGAGATCCACTTGTCATATATCATGGGAAAAACACTATCAGTTTACTGGAGACTAAGAAGATAGGTTTCTTTACATCTTTCATGATGGCAATCAGTAGAGCGTGGTCAGAGAACTTTCGACTTTGCTACGTGACAAGAATGAAGAGGTAACTGAATTATCGAGATGCTTCAGGTTCTGGCTGCTAACCACTGACAGTTCAGGTTATGAGCAGGGAGCCCGTAGGAACCGGATGAGCATCCCTCCTGAAGAGACCCCTTCTGCCATTAGAGGATAAAATTAGAAGAGGGCCCTCCACAGAACCTGCCATTGCCGGCACCACGATCTCAGACTTCGAGCCTCTCGAAGTTGTTTATAAACCACCTGATCTGTGATATTCTGTTATAGAATTTGACCCAAGACATACAGTATCCCTGATCCAAGTAGATTCATCATTAATTATACTGCTAAGATGAGACTGGGTGAACAGGGAGATGGACTTCTCACCACCCCTCACTGGACTCTGTATCCTCACTGATAAAATAAAAAAGCAGAACCCAATGGTCTATAAGTTCCCTTGTACAGCTAACATTTTGTGAGTTGGTGAGTACACAATTGCATTTTGTGGTGTTAGATTTGACAAAAGGTAATTGTGTAGACTTCGTGGACAGCGT